>JBAGKO010214322.1:0-12964 GCA_037177275.1 Acacia concinna
AAATCAACTAAAAAAAGTGTGATAGAAAGCCTATAGTGGATTAGACCTAGGTTAGCTCCTAATCTAGAAATTAATTGGATTTTAGGTTAATAAAATATATAACCAATTTGGCGTCATTGTCCTTAGGGCTTGGCACTCTTTTTAGGATTTTTCTAGTTTCTTTTTCTTTCGGTAGGCTAGTTAGTTAGCTAGAGTAGAATTTAATTAGTGTGTTAATTAGTGTTCCTTAATGTGTCATTTTATGTTGATTTTGTGTAGTTTTAGTTGCTACAATTTAATGTTTTCCTTGATTTTTGGTCAATTTTAGCTCTAGGCATTTAGTGCTAGCAATTCCCATTTAGTGTTGAGGTTAATTGCTCATTTCTTTTTCTTTGTTATTGTTCTCTTTTGGTATTTTTAGTGTGTTTTATTGCTTTATTTAGCTTGCTACTTGTCTCTACTTTTAATGTTGCACTTTGTCATAACTCTCTTCTTCTCACTTGTGTGCTTTTTTATATCAATTGGCTTAGTGTCTACCATCATTTTGTGCTTACTTGATACTTCCTTGACCATAATTGTGATTTCATTTGGAGCTAGTATAAGTCTCTTAGGAGCCCTAGCCACATCTTTCACAATTTCTCACATTGTGGTACATTTTGCCTACCCTTTTGCTTGTTGCCATTACTTGCTTTTCATTGTTCTTTGGGTGTATTTTCTCTTGATTATCATTTCCTAACCCTCTCACTTTGTCTTGAGCTATTGTAAGTCTCCTTGTGAGCCTTAGCCTATTATTTTGCCATTTTTGTACTTGTTTTTGTGTGGTTACTTGTGGTGTAGGTCTCTTCTTGGATCTTATCCATTTGGAGCTCATTTGGACTAACTTGGGAATGTTTTTTTCCTCCTTCATTGCTGCTGTTTGATCTCTCTCTTGCAACGGACTGCAACATTTAAGTGTGGGGGAAGCTACTTTTGAGCTAGGGGCTTACATTGGAGCATACGTGGAGTAATTTTTGTCGGTATACCACTTCTATCCCTCTCTTAAGGTGCCCAATTTGCTACTTGTTAGTGGAGTAGGTGTTTGTTAGTTGTGGATACTAGGATTGTTGTCTGAACAGGAACTTTCTTGCACTTTTGTTTGCTATTGGTGGATAATTTACTTCTATCCCATGTGTGGGATGATTTACTTGTTATTTGCTATTGGTGGATAATAGGATTGCTCTGGTTGTGTGCTTGCCTCAACACTGTCATTAAGGGTTGTATATGCCTGTGATTCCTTTTTTGTTTACCTACTTGGCAATTTTGATAGCTTAGTGTGTGTCATATCTTTGTTTGCACCCGTTCCAAGACCTCCAGAGCTAATTTCAACCCTATCAGAGGACTTCATCCTTCTTCCATCTGGTTTTGGTTGTTTCTGGTTATTGGGAAAGTGTGGGTTGTATCACAGAGTTCTCAATCTGCTGCTCTTAGTGCATGTCTGGTAGCTCACCTCGTACATACATTCTTATCTAAGGGGATTTGTGGATTTCACTACCTCTGTCTCCTGTGTTAGAGGAATCTACTTCGGATTGTTCTTCATCATCTCTTACTGGTGATATTTGTGATCATCACTTCATCATGGTAGAAGTCAAACAACCTAATGGGAATGGTAATGGTAATGGTGGAGATGAGAATAATCATGAGGTGCCTTATAATGCTCCTCCAAATACTGAGGATGATACAAGAAGCATTAGAGAGATTAACTACTCTACTGTGCATGGTGCTCCCAGTAGTATGCATTCATTTGATTTGGGGTTTGAGCTTAAGGGAAGCCTTATTAGTCAGTTGCCCAAGTTTCATAGTCTAGCTAGTGACAATGCCTTCCATCATATAGATATGCTCTATTTGATTTGTGGATCTATGAAACCAACAAGGGCTGATTTAGAAGAGGTTCTTCTATGTATATTTCATTTTACTTTGAAGGGGAATGCAAGAAACTGGCTTTTCACACTTCCCCAAAATTATTACACTCTTACTTGGGAGGAGCTTAAAGAGGCATTCTTATCTAAGTTTTGTTCGGCTTCTAAGACCTCAAGATTGAAGAAAGAGATATATGGGGTATTTCAATATGATATGGAGTCTCTCTATGACTATTGGACTAGATTTCTTGCTTTGCTAAGCAAATGTAGGAACCACCAATGTTCCAAAGCTAGTCTAGTTCAATACTTCTATGATTGTTTGTTGGTTGAATACAAAGAGAAGGTTGATCAAGCTTCTAATGGCTCTCTTCTTGAGCTAACTCCTAACAAAGCATGGTCTTCACTTGAGACAATGGCAACCAATAATCAACAATACTACACAAGGGACTCTACTAGACTACCTACTTCTTCTTCTAGGCCTCAAGACACTGTGTCTTTGGATTTGGGGCGTAAATTGGACAAGATACTTGCCAACCAACAAGCTTTCGAAGTGAGGTTATCAAATTTTGAGAAGGGAGGTACTTCTAAACCATGTAATGCAGTGAGCTCATCTCAAGCTCTTATTGCACAATCATGTACATTTTGTGCCTCTTATATGCATTTAAGTGAGCATTGCCCTGACCATGTTGGTAATGTGAATGCTATGTATCCCAATCGCTTTGGGCAAGGTAATTTTGGGCAAAATCAATACACACCTAGACCTCCATTCACTCCCTACAATTATAATAATTTCAATTCAAGGGGTAATGATAATGCGAGATGGAGAGGTGGTGATGCTCAACATCAAGAGCAAAGCAATTCCAGGGCTCTAGTTCTTGTGGGTGCTCCTTCTACTTATCAAGAGACCAATTCTAATGCCATGATGTAGCTAGTCAGAGAAGGTCTAAGTTCTGTAGGTAATGACCTAAGTAATCAGCTTGATGCCTCTATTGTTAAGTTGAATGGTGCTTTGTCTACTAAGATTGATAGTGTTGCTACCAAGGTAGATCAACAAGAGGCCAAATACAATAATCTTGCTTCACATATGACTCAATTGGTTGATGCTCTAGCCAATATGCAAGCTAATTTTGGCAACTCTTTACCTTCTTCTACTGCCATTAATCCCGCTCACACTGAGTTTGTGAATGCTATTTCCTTGAGAAGTGGGAAGCAAGTCCAATTTGAAGATAATAAGGTTGAAGTTGGTGAGCCTAGTAATATACAGTCTTCTATTGCTCATGACCTTGAAGGACTTGATACTGATGATGATGTTGAAGAAATTTTTTGTGTGAGTCCTCCTACTTTGAAGTTTGTTCACTCTGAAAGTTTGAAGGAACAAGAGCTAGCCAAGAAGAAAACTAGTGCTCAACCTCTTAAAGCTCCTTATGAGAAGAAGAAGGAATTTAAGATTTATGATTTACCATTCCCTAACTCCTTCTTTAACGATCAAAAGAAGAAGATTGATCAAAAGAAACAATATGCTTATAATTTGTTTAGCAAGATTGAGGTCAATGTACCATTGCTTGAATATCTCAAGGACACTCCTAAGTATATGAGATTCTTGAAAGAGCTATGTACCACAAAAAGGAAGTGCAAACCCAATGAGATAGTTCAAGTAGGTTTTAATGTGTCTGCTATATTTCAACCTCAACTTGCTGTGAAGTGCACTGATCTAGGATCTTTCACTATTCCTTGTACTGTTGGAAGTCTTAATCTTCCCCAAGCTTTGCTTGATTTGGGAGCGTCAATCAATGTTATGCCACTTTCCATTTTCAATACTCTTAAAGGTGATTGTAAGAATGCATTGCTTAAGACTACCATGAAGATTCACTTGGCTGATCAAACTGTGAGAGAACCTATTGGTTTGCTTGAAGATGTGCTTGTTAAGGTGAAGAACTTTGAATTTTTAGTTGATTTCTGTGATGGATATGTCAAACCAAGATGCTGATTCACCTTTTATTCTAGGAAGACCTTTCATGTGAACAGCTAATACTATTGTGAGCTTGAAAGATGGTTGCATCTCTATACAAGTAGGAAGTCATGTGATTCGGTTCAATGTTTATGAATCTATGAAACATCCGTTTGAAGTTTATTCCCTACTAGATGTGAACCAAATTGCTGCATTGAGGAGGAAGTCACTAATGAATATGCACTAGCATTAATTAATGAGAAGCAGAATGATGATAATGTGCTTGTGACTTCTACTACCTCTCATGAGTTATCTTCCCTATATGCTTCATGCTCTAATCTCTTCATGGAGCGTCAAGATGATCTTTCATGGCTCACTAGTGATAAAGACGAATTTAAGGAAGCAATGCTTGCGAATCAAGCTAATGTTGATGATTTGGTTTGGAAGAAGAGTGCTACATGTCCTTGCATGTCCATGCAGAATGTTTCTAAGAAAAGGAGAAAGAGAAAGAAAAAGTAGAAAGCTGTTGCCACTGATTCTATGGTTACGCAGTTGACTACTTCCCCTCTTGATAGCTCCAAGGAGAGGTTTGACTATCACATTGATATGATAAGCCAATCTCTCAAGTTTTTCAAGGAGAATTTCCAACCTCCATAATTCACCAGGTTGTCCCTTTCCTTCACCTACATTATGAATTGCTTTGATACATCTTCTTGTGGATTTATGGCATGACATAAGTGTAGGGGAGGGATAATTCCAGTAGTGTAGAAAAAAATTAAAGAAAATAAAAAATTAATTAGGATTTTCTTTTCTTATGTAGGAATAAACAGAGGCTCATCCTAGGCTCATTACATGCATACTTCCTCTCTTGATCTCTCTTAGTCCTTCATTGCCCATATGTAGCCTTAACATGATTTTTGCATTCCTCTACCTGTGTATTTTCATGTTGCATGCCTTGCTGTGATTTTGTTGCTTCTCTGGGGGAGGATGTGTTCATTAGTAATTTATGCATGCATATAGGTCATTGAGCTTGAATCATGGTCACCACCTTATGCTTAACATTCTAGGGCTGTTTCTGCTTGATTATTGAGAACATGATTGCTACAAATTCTTAGATAAAAGTTAGTGTTGAGAGGTGCTATCTTCTTGAATTTATCATGAGAGAGGAGTCTAGTAAGCTTGGGAAACCGGTTTTGCTAGTTGTAGCTTAAAAATTGGTCTTGTTACCATTAGTATAGCTTTAGGAAGACCATATTGTGAGGATTGAACCTTCAATATTATTTCAAAACTTTGTGAGACTCTCATGCATTTGCATCTCTCTAGAACCTAGTTATATCTCACTTGAAGCTTATATGCACTTGAATTTTCATGTAGAGGATATAAGCATTTATGTTTAACCTTATATCCTATACGCAAGCCATTAAATATCATATCATCCCATTTGTCACCCCTTTTGAGCCTTCACTTTCATTTTTGTCACCCAAATTTGATTTGACACTCTTATATGTGGATTATCTTGTTTTGGAGACTATTTGTATGTTGCATGGTTATCTTGTGAGCGGCAATGAAAGGTGGCACAGAAAAAAAAAAGTAAAGTAAAATATATATATAGGAAAAAAAAGAAAAAAGAAAAAAAGTATTGATGAGAAAGCAAGCATTAAAGCCTAAGCTATTCACACAATGTGAATAGGTAAAAGCAAGGCTAGAAAAAAAAGAGAGAAGAAAAGAAAAGAAATAAAAAGAAAATAAAATGAAAAAGAAAAAGGAGAAAGTAAAAAGTAAAAAGTGCCAAAAGAAATGCCAAGTGATATGTGTATGAGTGCAACTTACTTTGAGTACCTTCATAATAGAAAGCATAGTAGAGTGTTGTATTAAATTTGGTTCACTTTCCATATCATTCATTAAGCCTTTCCATTATTACAAGCTTAAAAGTCCTCTTGATACATGTTATTCATGTGTGAGGTGGAGAGTGTAGAGCCAATTTAGGCTTAAGGAGGATGTAATTCATAGAGAATGAGTGTAAACACAAAACTAATTGGTGAGAATGAGAGCTCCTATATCATATTCCTTGTCTTGAGAGCCCTAGAATTATTATTTTGTTAACTTGACCAAATTTTGAGCAACTCATAGCATTGAGTGGTGGGATTGTGAACTAGATAAATCAATTGTGATTTATGATAGGAGATTTCATTTCGATACAATAATTAATATCTATGTAATTTGAATAGCTTATGTTGTCAACTAATCATTGCTCTTATTGTTTATGCTTGTAACTTTGCCCAGAGTGCAAAGCGTAAGTATGGGGGAATTGATAAACCACATTTATACCATTTAATTCCATGCATCTTGGGGAGAATTTATTAGGTTTATCATGATTAAATTGCATTTAATTGGATAAATTGGGATTATTTGGAATTAATGTGGAAAAAATAAAATAATGATTAAAAAGGGGCAAAAGTGTCATTTTCTCATATCATTTAATTTTAGAATAGATGGTATAACATTTTGTGTGAATTATTTCAGGAGAAAATGGGAGAAAAATGAATAAGGGACTTGATTGCAAAGGTAGAAAGATGTCTAGGGGCAATGTTGTAATTAAATAGGGACCTAGATGAAAGGACAAGAAATGCGAAAGCTACAAGTGTGAAGAAAACTCAAAGCGAGGTCCTATATCATAATATTTCTAGGGGTCAAAGTAGAAATAAGAAAATTCAGAAAGAAAGTCAAACTTGGGCTCAATTTTGGTTGTTAGATGAGCATAATCTAGTCAAATGAAGATGGAGGAAGCATATTATAACACGTGTCTACGTCAGAAGCCATTGGATCAGTGACAGTATGAAACACACTGTTTCATTAAACAGGAGAACCTTCAGATGACACACGGCACGATTCTATCCATTTGTCAAAAAATCCAGATTAAATCTACATTGTCAGATCCACCAACAATCACCCTCAAGCTCCAGCCGAATCCAGTTTGACCTGAGAGCAACTCGTCGTGACCCGCGAAACCTAGACGCTACCCACGATATTTAAATGCATTTTCCAAATGATTTTGAGGGCTTCTTCCAGAATTCTTTGCCCAGATCTCATCATGAGAGAGAGAGAAGAAGAGATTAGGAGTGATTTTGTGGCTTGAGATCGCGAAGAGACAGAAATCAGATTCTGCACTATGACAGCTCCGGTGAACCTCCAGTGAAGCGAATTTTCTGATTCTCTAATGATCCGAGGCTAGAATTCTCGATTATCCATGTGAAGTGTAACTAGTTTGAGCTCTTGAATTGTAATACAACTAGATATTCCATGTATTTCAGTTTCTACCTCTTGTTCTATGATTTTCCGATGACAGATTATAAATAGAGGACAGTGATTAAACTCTGCTGTGATAACATGACTGCAATGGATTTGACTTGGATTTACTTTAATTTGAGACTGGAATTATCTAAGTTAGGTAGTTTAAGTTGTGAATGGTAGATTAAGGTTTACTTAGTTGAGTGAATCTCCAATTGTCAATTGCATGTTGTGTGGTTACAATAGAGATCCATATCGCTGCGGTAGATAAATTCATGGTAATTAAACTGAGCTATGATAATCAAGAATCATTTCACGTGGAGAATGGTTTGGATATTAAAATGTTTTTAGTGTGAGAATTGTTCAATCTGTAGGCACTCCATATGCACTGTTTATTAAATCCATGTGTGAATGAGTGAGTCCACGAGTCATTGTTCATAAAATCAATATTTGTGAATCCCAAATTTCAGTACCTTATTAGAAATAATTAGTGGTAATAAGTCAATCTCAATTGATTTTATCTGTTAATTAATTAGCCTAGCTTAATTACCTAGAAAAGAACTAGAAAATCAACTAAAAAGTGTGATGGATAGCCCATAGTAGATTTGACCTAAGATGATACTTTTGCCCCTTTTTAATCATTATTTTATATTTTCCACATTAATTCCAAATAATCCTAATTTATCCAATTAAATACAATTTAATCATGATAAACCTAATAAAAACTCCCCAAAATGCATGGAATTAAATGGTATAAGTGTGGTTTATCAATCACCTAGCTCCAATCAACATTAAAAAGCCCGAAACACCTTTAATGAGTCTGTCCCAGGATTTTTCTCATATTATAAATAAAACTAGTTACGTTGGTTTCTCAGCTGGCACGAGCTCAGTAGTAAATTCTCATTATGTTATTGGTTGGAGCTTCAAGATCAATGGGGAGGCTCAAAACCTTCACCTCTCAAAACTCCCAAAGCTACCACGACTTGGAGGAAAAAAACGATCTGTGAATTTCATTGTTGTGTTACCTCTGTTGTCACTTTGTTTCACTTTTTTTGTGACTTTGTCGATCATTTATTACATATATAGGAAGAGGAAATTTTCTGAGATTGTGGAGGAGTGGGAGCAAGAGTATGGTCCTCACAGGTTCAAATACAAAGATCTCTACATTGCCACAAAGGGATTCAAAGAGATAGAGCTCCTAGGCAGTGATGGTTTCGGCAGAGTGTACAAAGGGACAATGCCAGGTTCGAAGCTTGAGGTTGCAGTGAAGAAAGTATCCCATGAATCTCAACAAGGGATGAGGGAATTCATTGCAGAGATAGTGAGCATTGGCCGTCTACGCCATCGAAACCTCAAATCTCTATTGGGATATTGCAGACGAAAAGGTGAGCTTCTTTTGGTGTATGATTTCATGTCAAACGGAAGCTTAGATAAATATCTCTACAACTAACCCACAGTGACACTGAATTGGATGCAAAGATTCAGAATCATGAAAGGGGTAGCTTCAGGATTGTGCTATCTTCATGAAGAATGGGAGCAAGTAGTAATACATAGAGACATAAAAGAAAGCAATGTTCTGCTAGATTCAGAGTTGAATGGCAGGTTAGGAGATTTTGGTCTTGCAAGATTATATGATCATGGTAGTGATCCTGCAACTACATGTACATGTGGTCGGGACCTTGGGATATCTCGCACCAGAGACCACAAGAAGAGGAAAAGTCACAACGAAGTCTGATGTTTTTGGTTTTGGCGCTTTTATGCTGGAGATTATATGTGGAATAAGGCCTATAGAGAGAGGAAGCGCAGAATTTATTTTGGTGGATTGGGTATATAAATTATGGAAGAGGGGTGAGATCATTGATGCAAAGGATCAAAATTTAGGAACAGAGTATAAAGAAGATGAGATAGAATTAGTGTTGAAGTTGGGGCTTTTATGTTCAAATTCTAATGCTGAAGATAGGCCAAACATGCGCCAAGTTGTGCAGTATTTGAATAGTGAAGTGCCTTTGCCTGATTTGTCAACGCTAATGCCGTCTCCTCCTTGTTCTAGATTTGTATTTGGGAGTAGTAACCAAGAATTTGATGACATCGCAATGTCGTTTCCATCTTCAAGTATGGATGGCTATTTCTCTCGCACTTCAATGCCTGAATCCATCCTCTCTGGAGGTCGTTGAATTGCAGTTGAATACAACATGTATGGGACATAGTAATTATGTACACGTACTCTTGATTAGATTAGGCTGTAGCTGCACTATGATGTTTGTATAACATCCTTATTTTTCCTTTGCCTTATGTTTTGTTTTTTATTTTTCTTCCATTGGTGTTAAGACTGTTACTTTGCCTCATTTTCTTATGCATTTTAGCTTTCGTAATGGTGTTTTAACTATATGTAATATGTGAGACTCTCATTTGCTTAATAACATTTCGTCTTCACTAACAAAAAGTGCATTCTAGAATAAAATGATTCATAGTTTTCCTCTACTTGTGCGCTATATGGGTGAGGTTAACTGTAACTTTTGTCTTGAACCTTAATTACCACTTAAATTCTTCGATGGGTACATGGTTTGTTTTTTTCCTTTTTACTTTTTAACATTTGAAATACAAGGTCATCATTGACTCCACTGAATGCAGTATAGAGATCTTAAAACCATGCTACAAACACTGAAAGAAATATAATTAATTGATAAGTTGTGCAGATTTAATATCTTCTTCAATAGATATTTTAACCATTGCCAAAAAGAGATAAGATACCTGGAAACCTTGCATATGTGAAGACCACCACAATTGTCATCAGAATTACATGGAGTATGAGATAAATTAATTGCATTGTTTTCTGTATTCTCCGATGAACAAAAAATTTTATATTGATATTTCATTTGATATCTCTAATCTAATTACCTTTTTTTCCCATTTCAAGAGTCAGCTTTGAGACAATCTAAGGTCACTCTTGCGAAGACGTAATGGCACTCATAAAGGTTAACTAAAACATTCACGTGACTAGAAACAAACAAATTAAAGAGACCAAGTCAATGAGATACAAGTCAAAACTGTTATCTTAATAATGAGGTGGACCAAAACTACTTCCTTAATTACTGTTCTTGCCCTTCAATGATCCCAAAAAGAGAATCGTTAACATTTCTTTTTAAAAAAAAAAATAGGGGAAAAGCACTAACAGTGCCGATCTAACCCGGGGGAAAAAAAAAGGTTTATAAACACAATATTGGGAAGGGACGTTTCAATTTCTCTTTCTATCAACTTTTCACCACTTCTCCACTTCTCAGCTGAACTGTATTTTAATTATGATTTAATGTTTTATAAAATTATTAATAAATGATAAATTATTAATAAAATGATACATTATTAAAAAATGAATAAAGAAATTCAAACTACTAAAGTTTATACATGACTATGTAAAATGATAATAAAGAAATATTTAAAAAAATATTTCATAAAATATGAATTCTAGACCGACAACTCATATTTTAATCCAAGTGTTGCCATTATTGATATGAGAAGTGGAGGGGATCGGAAATGCATGGGAAGGGAAGTGGATACACTCTACCCCACAATACTTTATTTCCTATTTATTAATTTCCACCTTAATATTTTACATGCTTATTTATAGTAATATGGTAGAATTTGTGAATTAACTAACATTTTTTAAATAATTTATTTGTGTAGATAATGTTGACTCATGATGGCGAAAAACTACGAAATGATAAAACGAGAAAAAACTATTACATGACCTTATTAAAAATAAATGAAACTATTAGGAACTTATAAAAAAACGAAGAGAACAAATTAAAAATCAATTGAAACTTGCACATTAATTTATGGGATAATTTAGTTTTAAGAACATCAAATAAATAGCTTTAATTAACTTGTTTGATTCAAATTCGTGTGTATTAGTTAAAGATGATTTTAAGGGAGCTATATGTGTGTGAAACTTATAGGCATGGTGAGTAAATGGTGGCCAGGTGAATTGCCATCTTTGATGCGGGCGATACCCATGGATGGTATCTTTCACTCACTCTTCCAATGGACATATATTAATCTTGAATTGCCAAAAACACTTTATGTATTAATTTTGATTTGGTTTGTGGGTATTAATTTGAAGCCAATAAATTTAAAACATAATTGAAGCAGTTGAATTTATTTTGATCTAATGGTTGGCATTGCCTATTGATAGATGGCGTTAGAAGATATAAGAAATAATTATGAATGGTTGAAAAAAGTGTCAAATTTAATTGTAGTTTAAAAAAAGTATTTTTCATGTTGGTTTATACTCTCTAAGCTGTAATTCTTAATATAATACCTATTTATTTATTTGGGAAGATTAAGGAAAATAAAAAATATTTAATTATTATAAACAAGATTTTTTAAAACATTTTTATTTAACATCATATTATATGCTATTTTATAAGTTGTGCACATTAGTTCAAAAAATAATAAATATACGCGATAAAATATAAAAAGTTCTTACATTTATAACTTAAATATACCCACAAACTATATCATACATTTAGAACCGAATGAGTATAATAACAACTATTTTTAATTCTTGTATGTATTCCCACTCTAGAAATTTTATTGTTCAGTGAAAACGATATTTTGAATTTTCTTGATAAGACGGAACGGAGACCAAGCCCTCTGATCTGAACGAGTCAATAATATTTTAGACAAGTAAGAATGGAATTTATTCCCCTTCAATGATCAACTTGCCCCCAAAAATTGGAGAAAGCGTGATTGTTGTGTGTATATATGTAAAATGAAGATTCAGATCACAGAGACAAAAAAGAAAGACATTGATTCAGGGAGACAACCATGTGTGTGAAGCTTACTATGGTGTCGGTGCTGTTGTTGGTGACAACAGTGGTACAAGTGAGTGATGCAGATACAGGTTTCATCTTCAACAATGGCTTCCAATCTACTAATATAACCATGGACGGTATTTCTGAGATCACTTCCAATGGTCTCCTTCAGCTCACAAATGAAACCAAGCTAAAAACAGCTCATGCTTTTTACCAAAATCCAATAGTTCTCACAAACAACTGTTCTTTCTCCACGACTTTTGTTTTCGCCATTAGAACTTTAATACCAACTGTTGGTGGTCATGGAATGGCTTTTGTAATGTCTCCAACTAAAGCATTTTCAGGTGCTGATTCTTCCCGGTACCTAGGCCTCTTCAACAAAACAACCAACGGTGACCCAACAAACCATGTGTTCGCAGTGGAACTCGACATCGTTCAGAGCCCCGAGTTTGATGATATCAACGAGAACCACGTTGGAATTGATATTAATGGCTTGAATTCTAAGAATTCAACTCCTGCTGGATATTATGATGACAGGTCTCGATTTCAAAATTTGAGCCTTATCAGTGGCCTTCCGATGCAAGTGTGGGTGGACTATGATGGAGTTAAGAAGCAAATCAATGTTACCTTGGCTTCAATCAATTTCAAAAAGCCCAAAACTCCCTTGTTAACGTTGTCCCAAGACCTTTATCAAATTTTAGCTAATCGGAGTTATGTTGGATTCTCATCTTCCAGCTCCGCACAATTGCTAGCTTCTTTTTATGTTCTTGGGTGGAGTTTCCAGGTCAACGGGGAGGCTAACCTTGACATCTCAAAACTCCCAACACTACCCAAATCGAAAAAATCTATGATTTTGCCAATTATGTTGCCTCTCCTTTCACTCTGTTTAATTATTCTTGTGAGCTTATTTGTGGTCTGTTACATAAGGAGAAGGAAGTTTACTGAGATTGTCGAGGAGTGGGAGCAGAATTATGTTCCTCACAGGTTCAAATATAAAGAACTCTACTATGCCACAAAAGGATTCAGAGAGAAAGAGGTTTTGG
>JBAGKO010214356.1:0-12961 GCA_037177275.1 Acacia concinna
CTAAAGGGCTAATCCTTAAAGGGTTAGAGCTTAAAAGGGTAGGGTATGAAAAGCCAGCATGTTATAAAATCATTTAATTATTGAAACTCAGCTCTTGAACATGAGAGCTCAAGGTCAGCCCTTGAACTTTCATGCCATTTATTGAAGTTCAATAATTTTTCAAATTTTTTGGAATATCAAAAAATCAAACAAGTCTCAAAATTTTGAATTCAATAATAATTATTAATAAAATGATTTGAAAGTTTACATTTCTTAATTTTTTTGGCCCAATATGTATGTATATTCCTTTTTTATATATAGATAATTATTTATTGTCAACATATAAATGATTTACAAATCTGAAAAAAAAATTATTATGGGCTTAAAATGGCTAGCTCTTAGCCCTTTTAAGCTCAATTTCTCTTTGCAGCGTTAAAATATAAGTTCGGCCCTTAACTTAAAAGGGCTTAAACAAGCAAGCCCGAAGAGCTCGACCCGTAAACCATAATAATAACTGAAGTATCTATATTAATAACTTTAACCAACACTAGAGCTTCAGTGGGTGACTACTGGCAAGGTCACTTGCGCTGTGGTGCCAGTTGCCACCTCCAGCCACCCACCATTGAAGCAAGGGTTAGAGATTTTTTTTTTTGTTAAAATAAAATCTCAGAAAATTTAGGTAATTTTTCAAAATTTTTAATATTGCAATAATTCTAGATTCATATAGAAGGATTGGTCTGGGATTTTGACATTTCAATATACTGAATTGTTTTTTTTTATATTTCCTTAATTTTTTCTTAATATTAACATTATTAGTATAAATTAATTTATGTTGTAAGTGTGTCCTTAAATTGAAAATATTTTAGCTGATTTTTTTATTGCAAACAAATATGAATGAATATATATATATTATACACTTTTTATTTTTTAAATAATTTTAGTCTAATTGTTTGATGCTTAATTATGTTATATTCCTTGTTTTGCTTTTATTTTTAATTCATTAACTTCTTAATAATCAATAAAAGTTTTATTGCTTCAAATATTAAGAAATTTTGATTTTTTTTTTATAATTTTTTTCTAATATCTTTTTTTTCTGGTGGAGTACAGTATCCTTGTAATGTCATAGACAGCAAAACATGAAATGAGAGCAATCTTTTCCCTAACAAGCTATTGCTGCTACACTGAACATAACAACTATTCTGTACACATGACTTGTGGCTCTCAGAAGTCAGGAGTCACAGCCAAATTGAGTTTATTGTATGCGTGTCCGTATTAGACGTGAGGGCAATTTACCAAATCCAGACGCTCTTAATGTTGAGTTACTTCTGTGCTGTTAAATTATTTAAGGATATGTAAGACATGCTATTAGAGCATGTGATGAAGGTGATTAAGAGCAAGCATAATGTTCCATATGTTGATGTTCATGCAGGAAGTGGAGTTTTGTCTGAAGAAGCAGTATGGCTTTCATGGCCGTCTTTCTCCATTGCCGCTGGGCTCACTCTTGCGGTTGCCTTATCACTGCCTCCCACCCATCTCTTTAGCTTTCTCAGCACTTTATTCTTCTTTGAACAGACGCCGTCACTCTGATAAACACCTCCAATTCCAAAGCAAGGCATTCTGTCGTCGCCGTCGCCGTCGTCGTCTTTATAATAATCCAGGTCAGCATCTGTTTCTTCTTCATATCGTGTAATGACTCCCTCGCTTCCTTCTTTTATGCGCTGCTCTCTCCCTTTATTCTCCTGCTGCCTCTCCAATTCATGCTTGAGGCAAGCGTTCATCCATCGCAGCCGAACCACTTCTTCCGCTTCCTTTTCTCTCTCCTTCTTCACTTCTTCCATTTCCTTCTCAAGCTTCTTGTACTCTTCCTTCCTCGCATCTGATTCTTCAACCTCCATATGCCAATTGCCAAACCTCGTGTTTAATCAATGCTCATACGTTTTGTTTTGTTTTTGTTTTTTTTTTAAAAAGAAAAAACAATAATGTATCTGTTGCTTACGTACCTTAGATGCGTATGATTTTTCTGCCTCGTCGAGCTTCTTCAGAAGTTCATTCTTCTCATTCTGCAACTCTTCCAACACGCTATGTAGTTCTCTGACTTCGTTCTTTGTTTGATTGATGATATCGATCCTCGCGTCCAAGGCGTCTCGGTTTTGCAGAATTTCAGATTCTGAGGCCTTGATCTTCAAAGATTGCTTGTTCGTCAGGCTAGACTGTGCGCTTGATTTTCTCTGAAGCTTTTTAAGCCTGCCACGAAGCAACCTGTTTTGTGATTTCCAACCGTCAAGCTCCTCAATAATTCTCACATATTGAACCAGAAAACCCTCCAACTTGCGATTCACAGCCTCCATCAACGAAATCTCCTTCTCCAAGAATTCAACGCGAGCAACCTCTTGCGACAACATATTCATGATTTGCATCAGCAGAGATTCCCGCTCTTTCACATCACAGTATCGATCAAATTGCTGGCACAAATCTGATTCTCTCTTTTGCAAACCTTCAACCTGGCTTCTCAGAGAGGTTCAGAGGATCAGAGTTGCTTGGTTTAGAGGAACAGAGAGGTGCATGTTCAAGAACAGAGGGGAAGGCCTTCTACCACGCCAACATCATTACTCAGGGGATCCCAGTCATCCACAATCACTCCGCCAAGTCAGCGTCCACATCAGCCTACTTAGTCAAACATTACAAATAGACGGTCAACGTTTTTTTTTGGATGGTTGTGATATTTAAGCTACCATTTTTATGGTCCATAGGCATTTTTGCACCAATAATTTCTTTGTGGTGCTGAATGCTCTTTTTAAAAAGATAGTGGGCATTTTTGCTCATTCACTCTATTAAAAATAGCAAAATAAATAAAGTAAATGAACAACCCAAAATAAAATGAGAGAGAGAGAGAGAGAGATGTAGAGATAGAGAGTGGAGGAGATTTCTTATTGGGAGAATTCCAAAAAAATACCTCCCCAAATTCCAAAATCCCAAAAGGGATGTTAACATTTCAAAAAGACACTAAGGTACTATGGACCAAATTGGGGTTTTGAAATTCGCTAACATAAACAGTAGTGATTTTCGTAAGATGAGTAATAGTTTTCGCAAGAAGAGTAATGGGTTTCGCTAGTCCATGTTGGTCCGTGTTAATCACTCTCTCTCCCCCTCAAAATTCACTGACGTGAACAGTAGTATATTTTCACCAATTGAGTAATGATTTTCGCTACTTTGTGCTAATAACTTTCTCTCCCCCCTCCTTTGACGGCATTGTTCATATGACACTGACACTGTTCATCTAACAGAGGAGAGAGAGGAATCTACTCGTGACGTGAACAGTGTCAGATTTTCACTATATGAGTTTTTCACTACTTCATGTTGGTCACTGTTCATGTCAGCAAAATTTCAAAACCCCAATTTGGTCCATGGTACCTTAGTGTTTTTTTGAAATGTTAACATCCATTTTGGGGTTTTTGAATCTGGGGAGGTATTTTTCTGGAATTCTCCCTATTTTTTAATGTTTATAGAAATTTTTACACCTAAAAAATGTTTACTGTACCGGAAGCTCTTCCAACAAATATTTATGGGTAGAATTACACCTTCACCCATTTAAAAATTTGAATATCATCATTTTCTCAATCAACCGAGCTACTTAATTTTGCGGATTTGCTACCCAGTATGGAGCCGTTTGGTTCAGCACCATTGAGGAGGAGGAGAAGGAGAAGGAAAGGACATTCCTCCTTTTCAGACATTGAGCTGTTTGGTCTGCGGAAAGACAGTTCTGATGTGAAACGAGATTCCTCCACATGATGGGGAGGTATAAGTTCAGCAAATGGAAAGAAGAGAGAACGATGGAAGGGCAAAAACAAGAGAGAAGGGAATGCTAAAATGGTGAGTAAGATATTCACATTTGATCAAAAGAGAGTGTCCAGGTCACCACAATTTGGTCAAGCTCTTCAAACCCACTACTCCAGCTCACTGTACAGAACATTTGGTCAAATGTTTTAAGAAGAGTCAACATCATTTAAACTAAAGACAATAGCATATGTTTCGGATACTTTTAAATGTTTGTATGCATTTTTGCCTTCAAAATTTATTTATGATACCAGTAGCTCTTTTTAAGAAAGATCAACAGTATTTTTACTCCTTTGCCCTTGACAAATTAACTACAAGTTAACAACAATAGCAATTTTGAGCAACTTTTGAATGCTGACGGGATTTTCAGCCCGATATTAGTTTATGATGTTAGTAGCACTTTCTGAAAAAGACAAAGGCTTGCTCATTTGCCCTAAAAAACTTAGAAGTGATGTAATAATAAAGAAGGGAGAGAAGGTGATGTGATTAATATACTATGATATAGGCATTTTTACACCCCAAAAACTTGACTATTAATATAGCGCCAACAACACGTTTTGAAAAAATGATGAGTAATCTTGCATATTTACAAAAAAACATTTTTTGAAAAAGTAATGGATGTTTAACAAAGTTTACGAAAATAACATTTTAATTTTACTCAATTTGAAAAATTTATGTATATCTTTGCACTCAAGATTTGATTATGGTGTCAACAAATGTCTACATTTAGTGATCATCATAATGAGAAGCACCTAATTTTGTATTATTATAATGAGATCTCAACCATTTAAATTTAATCTGAACGATCTAGATTTAAAATGTTTGATTAATAAATTTTTAAATGATAAATTTATTTTTATGAGAAGTGGTAACTATAAGATTATCTTTATTCCATATTTTACATATATACTAAAATAAAAATTTATTTAAAATATAAAAATTAAATTAAATTTGAACAGGTCAAAATCAATCTCACAGTATTGACGAGTGACGGTAGAAAATGTGATCCAAGGTCAACAACACTTTTTGGAAAAGATAATATGTGTTTTTCCAATTTTACCTTAATTAAATACTTTTATTTGGTTTACATAATGCAATACTTACTCTTTTATCTAGGTTTCGGACATTGTTAAGGATGACTAGTAAAAAAAAAAAGATAAAGGTGGAACCAATACCCCTACACTATTTTTGAAGATGTAATTAATTAGTTCCCTAAAATATTTATAGGTAAAATTTTGACCATAAAGTAATTAAATTAGAGTATTGTGCCCCTCACCCTAATAAAATGTTAACGCGGTTTAGAAGCTCAAAGAAGATCATCGATCGTGCTGGATGCATGTGGGGTTCAGGGACCATGGCCCTGCGTACCGTGAAGGTGTAGTATATATGCCACGGTGCTCTCAGAGGCTATCCAGGAAAATTCTAAGGCTATCCTTAGTATATACTAAGGATGGATCTTAAAATTCTATAAGTTGTGAGGTGGATTTTGGAGTCAAATATTTGACTTCCAATCTATTTAAGAAAGTGTGTGTACTTGATGAATGCTATCGTATAATATACATCCTAGCTACCTCCCATGAGTTCATTCGGTATTCTATAATTTCGGCTGGCTACATAATAATGCTTAAACAATCAATTATTGTTTTCTGGGGAAAAATACCAGTTATTGTTTGAAGGCAAAAAAATATTCAATTATTGTTTGGCTAGTTTTACAAATCTCAAAAAAATTATGAGCTAACTCTTTAAAATATTGAAGTAGTGGGGTTATAAATATTAATAGAGATAAAACATAAAATGAAAGAGTATAAAAATTAATTTAAAACTTTTAACTCTGCTTCTCTTTTTTTTCTTTTTTAAAAAAATAGAGATATATTGGATATTTTTTGGGAGAATCTTAATTAAATCCTTTTAAAATAGTAAAATTTAAATTTAGGCCTACAATTTTAACAAATTATTAATCAGGCCGTGAGACCTAATTGAGAATATTATAATGTTGTTGAAAGACCATAATGCCTCTATGTAAGGTAAAAATGAATATTTTTAATTTATCTATTTTCATATACTTTTAACCTTAATGTCAAAATCTATGCTTCTTTTAATTATTAGAATCATTGGAATTTCAATTTTAGTGAACTTGAAAAAACATTGAAAGGTAATATATATAGATAAAAAATACTATTCATTTTTAACTTAAATATAGGTATTATGATCTTTCAACAATATTCTAATAGCTCCACGGCCTGATTAATAATTTGTTGATAGTGCAGGCCTAAATTAAAATTTTGATATTTCAAAAAGATTTACTTAAGATTCTCCCATATTTTTTATAGAATTTGATGCGTGTTTAATTTTACATTCCTTTTCTTCCATTTACATGAGTATTAGACTGTTAGATTACATCATCCACCTTTTTTATTTTGATACATCAAGAGGAGGGGATGCCCTCAACGACACGAAATTATATCATGTAGACTCTAATAGTAAGCTCGTATGAGTATACTTTTATCAAAAAATATATATTAATAGTGTATACTTAATTAATTAAAATATAAAAATGACAAAAAATATTTAAATATATTTTAAATATAAATAATTGAGATTAAATCCATTAACATTCATAATTTATCATGCACAATAAATTTTTATATATAAACTTCACAAATAAAGCCAATTAAAATAATTAAATAAAAAAGTTAGCACGTGTTTAAGTTTACAACTCATCATTTTATAAGTAAAAAACGTAAAATGATGAACTTGTAAACTCATGAGTTTGATCAAGTTTATAACTATTACATTGGTTCCTAGTTTATAACTATTACAAGGTAAGAGTGAGTCAGCACAATTTTCATCATACTCAAAGTGTACTACGGAAATAAATTTGGGTGAAATACCATGCACTTCTGAATCTATATAATAATGTTACCTGTGATTAATATATTATATATTTATTTTTATTAATACATAAATCATGGTATCTTAAAAAGTCAGTGACAGTACGTACAAAACTCCCTCCATTCTTCAATATAGGATAAATCCTAAACATTAGATATATTTATTATATTCTAGACTGTCAAATTTATGAGTTTAAACTTAGTGACAAAGTGACATAAAATCCTATTGTAAATTTAATCGTAAACTTATATAAGAGTTTAATTTTATGAAATAAATAGGTATTAGTTGGTCAAAAAAAGTATTAGGAATGTAGAATTAAATAATTAAAGTATACAAGTAAAAATAATTTGATTTAAATATATTTAAAATTCAAATTGTTGAAATTAAATCCATCAATACTCATAACTTATCACATTCAACCAATAATTTTTTTTATAAAATTCATATAAAAAGCCACTGAGCATAAACAAATAAAAAAAGATAGCACGAGTTTAAGAACAGGTCAACACTATTGTGCAAACTAGAAACAGAAAAATAGTAAACATGATATGTGAACTTGTGAGTTTGATGGTGTTTACAATTATTACAAACTTTAAGAGTGGTTCAACATAATTTTGTAAAGTAGAAATGTAATATAGGTAAATTGAGAGAATTCACTTTTGAGTTTGACAACAATGATTATATTTCTCAATCTTTTTCTAATTTATTCCTATTGACACTCCATCAATAATAATGAACAAGAAGATCAAGAGGAGGAAATTAAGGAAAATGACTAAAGAGTTTTACTTAGAAAATACATATCATATTAATTAACCTAACTAACTTCCTTAATCCAATCGAATTAAGTTAATATATCTTATATTAAAGACTGGATAGAGAATATCATTAATATATTAATTTATAATATATATCTATATACAGTGCGTGTCTGTGTAAGCTTCACCATTGGTGCCTATCTCAGCTTGTGTTTATTAAGCTTTTGTAGTTTTTTTTTTATTACATGTGGTTGGGATCAAACCCAGATAAAGTTTCACATAGGGCACTAATCATACTACATGGCCTAGAGACCGTTGGTTAAGCTTTTATAGTTTAGTATTGAAAGAAAATCCATACAATAATAAGGAATAAATTAATTTTACTAATAAATAATATTTTACAAAGTCACTGTTTTAAAGTACATGTGAGATTCTTTTATTGAGTATTTCATAAAATTAAAATGCATGAAATTTGAAAAATAACTTATATTTTATATTTCTTTGTAAATTTATAGCTTAAATTGTTATATATTTTACATTAGGAATAGATTAAAAGTTGAACAAAATATAATTCAAAAAGGGTGAAGGTGCAATTCTATCCATATACTTTTTTTCTGGAAGAGCTACGAACATAGTAAACGTCTTTTTGATGCAAAAGTACGTACACATGAATATAAGTAAACCAATAATACCAATTCTGTTAAATGTCTGGGAGTTGACCGTTAAAATGTAATATTTGACCACTTTTCTGACATGTATGCAGTATCATTCCTAATCAGATATCTTGCCTTCCTTTCTTTAACGATCACAAAAATTTGTCGTAAGTATGAGGTCTTTGGTATTCTTTAAGAAAGAGTGTGTACTTGATGATTGCTATCGTATATTCATCCTACCTCCCATGAGGTCTTTTGGTATTTCATAATTTTGACTGGCTACACAATAATGCTTAAATAATCAGCTATTGTTTTCTCGCAAAAAAATTTTAAAAAAACAGTTATTGTTAGAAGGCAAAAAATATTCAATTATTGTTTGGCTAGTTTTACATAATCTTAAAAAATTTTATGAGTTAATCTTAAAATATTGAAGTAGTGGGGTTATAAATATTAATAGAGATAAAACAAGAAAAGAAAAAAAATTATAAAAATTAATTTAAAACTCTTAACTCTACTTCTCTCTGTTTTTTTTTTTTTAAAAAAAAAAACTCTTAACTCTGCTTCTCTCTGTTTCTTTTTTATAGGATGTGATGCATGAGTATTAGACCGTTAAATTACATCATCCACCTTTTCTTTCTTTTTTTAATTTTGATACATCAAGAGGAGGGATGCCCTCAACCTATGCCACTACTCAAATAAATATCAAGTCTTCGGTCATTACCCATAATTCCTCCTTCAAACAGTCCGCACAATCCACTGCATGGAACATAAACCATGCATTAAAATTACCATCCTCGCCCCGAAGAACACCGCCACATGCAGCAACGTAACGTTTGTGCATGAGCTAGCTCCGTCGACATTTAGTTTTAGCCACCCATGCTCCGGCGGAGCCCACTTATCAGTTTTAGAATGAACAGGTTGGCCATTCAAATTTTACTCCAGTCAACACGTCCCTTGTACGCAATATTAAGAATGGATTCAGCCTTGGCGTTTATTCCGTCATTACTGGAAATTTTATTCTCAAAGATTCTCTTGTTTTTGCGTTGCCACAAGAGCCAGCAAATTATAGAAAAGAGATCACTCCATCCATTCTTCATATGACCATTCTGGTTTCACAAGTTGTACAGTAACCACATTCCCACCCCCTCTAGAAGAATCTGTGCCTATTACGAGGCTTTACCACCTCCCACCGAAGCATTCGTGTTTCCTTACAATCACACAAAACATGGAGGAGACTCTCAATCCCATCATTACACCAAGAAGACTCACGTACATCCCCCAACCCTCTGCAGTATCGCTCTTCATTCGTGAGGAGTTTGTTATGAAGAGATAGCCACATGAACGTTTTGAATCGAGGGAGTGTGTTTAATTTCTAGACACATTGCAAGACCGAATCATTTACCGCTGGTTCCTTCATTGCTTTATATGCTGACTTCACACTAAATTCACCTTGTCGATCATGCTTCCAACGTATAGCTCCATTTATATTGTCGATAAAGGTCCCCTTTGTTACTATCTCTCATGCCTTTTTGATCCCTGAGTAAGTGTTAGATCCCGATCCCGAGTACTCAATACTTGGCATCAAATCATCTCGACAACAGTACTTGCTTCTTACCACTCTCACCCACAGATCAACTCTTCGTTTAATAAGACTACTTCAGCCCAATTTGGCCATATATATAAGCTTGATTTTGATTTTGAAGGTGCTTCAAACCAATTCCTCCATTACCTCGCTTCTGCACACTGTTTCCCAGGCCACTAGATGTACGTTTTACTTCACTCCGGAGTTGAGCCCCATATGAAGCCCCCTATTTTGTTTCTCAAGATCTTTGCATGTCCCAATTGGTAATGAAGCAGTTTGCATTGTACATCCTGGAATAGTGGAAGTAACGGATGACACTGACATTACCCTCCCTTCCCTGCTAGGGGCATAGAAGTTGCCTTCCAACTTGCTAATTAACCTCTTACCCACCATAGGTTGATAACTTCTCTAGGAGACCCTCTCAGTGTAATGGAAACCCAAGATATATAATTGCCCAATTTGGAGTTACCTAGAAGCCCAGTGTGTGGCATCATTTAGTCTTCTGGGTGTGATTCACATTCTTTGAGAAGAAAACACAAGTTTTATATTTGCATTATCTTTTAATCTTGGCGCCTCATAGAAATTGACCAATCAACTGTTCACCTCCAAAGCTTGCTAAATGGATGCTTCCACAAACAAACATAAGATCATGGGCGAAAAATAAGTGAGAAATAGGAGGGCTATTCTTACATAATAAGTTAATTTGCCAATCGCCATTTCCAATCCGTTCCTAAATTAGATGTGCCAACTTTTCCATATATATAACAAATAAGTAGGGAGAGAGAGGGTCATCTTGTTTAATTTCTCTTGATGGAATAATTGCACCTGCTTTTTCACCATTGCATAATAGCTAAATGCTAAGAGTAGAAACACAGGAATATATAACATCAATTATTTTCTGTGGCAAATTCATATCCTCAAGTCAACACCATAAGAATAACCAATTCACTTGATTGTAAATTTTTTTCAAGTCAATTTTAATTGCCATAAAGTCATGTTTGCCTTGCATATTGTGCATTGCATATTGAGTAGTGAATAACCTCCTGGGCAATGATAATATTGTTGGAACATTACCTTCTTAGTACAAAGCTACATTGATGAGGGCTAACAACATGAGATAAAACTAGTTTAATTCTATTAGCAAGCACTTTGATAATTATTTTAAAAATCACATTACACAAACTAATAGGCCGAAAGTCTTGGAAAATTTTTGGGTGATCTTTCTTTGGTACTATTTGGGTAGCATTATATTTATGGATCTAATCTGAGAGGGATTAGGCCATCGATCTTTAATAAAGTTACATACCTACAACTCCACCATATTCCATTGGCTCGGATAAAACAAAGCACTTAGACCATTTGGACCGCCTTCAATGCACCCATATAAAAGAGAGTGTGTTTAATTTCAACATTAGAGATATTCCTACCCACAAAGCACAAATTCTTATCCTTAGTCCTCATATACGTATTATTGCATGCTAGGGGCTGACATACTTGTTCCTCCTCTCTGAACAGAGAAGATAAAAAAGTCAAAGTCATGTTTTTTTATTTGCTCATAATCGAATATTCACTCACCATCTTCTCCCATCAAGGCACAAGAAATTACCATTAGCTCAAGAATGAAAAACCGAGTGTTCCTATCACCATTTATCGTCCACTCACTTCTTGCTTTTTGAGCCCATATCAATGAATCTTACATTAGAACCTCCTTTAACTCCTTTCACAGTTGTGCCTATAGCTCCTCCTCAAGACATGAATGCATTGGTTAGTTGTTTCCAAGACATCCACTTGCCTAAACTTAGTTAACCACAAACTACTACAGAAAACACTTTGAACATCCGTTTTTTAGAGCTTTTAACGTCCCTTTTTGGAGGACATGTATCAAAGGGACGTAGAAAAAAAAAGAAATGACGTCTAAAATTTTGGGAATGTGGAAGTTAAGACACCGCATCCCAAATTTTAAATTTGGGACGTGGAATGTCTAATCATAGGACATACTGCATCCTAAATTTTAAATTTGGGATGTGATATATAACACATATCACGTCCTAAATCTCAAATTTGGGATGTGGTATGTCTCCTCACTGGTTATACCACATTCAATTTGTAAACTTGGGACGTGGTAGGCAACCACATCCACTGCACATCATGCGCCTGCGGCATTGCCAATTTAAAATGTGGATGTTAAAAATCCATTTTTTCAAAAGAAGTTTTGCGCATTTTTTTCACTGCCCAATCATTTTCTATATAGGAATATTATCCAACTTATATAAACAGATATCTAGCCAATTTACCAAAATAGATAACCAACCAATAAACTTAAACAAATATTTAGTCATTAATTGCCACTAAATAAACATACAGCACTAGCTAACATAGTACGCAGTAGCTAATCAAAGTTACTATGTATACGACATATAATGGACAAAAAAGCTCATAAAACTTGTAAGAACTTATGGCAAGAACTTTAATCATCATCCATTATTCCAAGAAGACATCCCGCCAAAAGGTCTCGAATTGTATCAAAGTCGTCGACAAGGAAACTGTCATCACTACTAAAAATATGCAAATTGAAAAATAATTAGAATGCTATGATACATCGATTAAGTAAATGAAGAATGCACAATTCACATAGTAAAAGTATTATTAGCTGAGGATAAGGAAGCGATTACCTCTTCAAAATCTACAGTCTATCTACTCTTAATTATGTTATACATGTAAAGCAGAACAAAATAGCCACACTCTGTTCCCCCAACTTGTTAAGGGCACTACCAAAAGAGAATGATTAAAAGTAATAAGCACGTATCTAAAACAATGGTCAATAAAGGAACTTGAAATAAAATTACTTACTTTTAGATAAATCCAATTAGTAGCATTATTTTTTCTTTCATGCATGCCTCGCATAATTCTATGTGCCTTCAATGCCCTATAATTGGAAATAAAAAAACATTAAAACATTTTATTTAAGTCACGCGCATTGATGAATAGAGAAATGAAACTTACATGCTAAATACAAATTTTAAGTCTGATTTTGGGACCAACAAAAGTTGGTGCAGATGGGTAGGCATCTGCATCACACACATATGTTCCTGGGTTCGATCCCAGAGAACGGAAGGTGTAGAGAATTTCTGTTGGGAGCTCTCTCCCCTGGGGTACCTCAAAAAGGTGGTTACCTTTTAGGCCTATTCGATTGGGGGCGCCTAGACTAGTTGGTTTGCGGGCTCACTGAATCCGGGAGCTCATATTACAGCCAGATACTAGGATTT
>JBAGKO010214396.1:0-27810 GCA_037177275.1 Acacia concinna
TTGACACTTCTGACAATGCCACTTCCAATTCACTTGCCACAGGTAATCTTGTACCTTCCTCCATGAAATGGATCATTGATTCTGGCACTACTGATCATATGACAGGTAACCCTAATTTTTCCTCCACATTTGCACCATATGACAACCCCTCTTTCATAATGATTGCTAATGGTTTCTCTTCTCATATCCTTGGTTCTGACACTGTTGACATCACCCCATCCATTTCTTTGTCTTCTGTACTAAATGTTCCTTACATTGTCTTTAATCTTGTATCTCCAAGCAAACTTACCCACCAATTAAATTGTTCTATCTCATTCTTTCCTGATAATTGCTTAATATAGGATCTCACTATGAAGCACATTATTGGTAGGGATTATGAATCTGGTGGCCACTACTTCCTAGAAGATTGGGTGTTGCGTTCAGTTGCTTGCCCTGGTAGTTCTTCTACTTTTGATCTTCGTTGTCATTTTGGTCATATGTCTTTGTCTTCATTGAAGAGATTGTTTCCTCAGTTGTTGAGTCTGTCTTCTTCAGAGTGCAAGTCGTGTCAATTTGCTAAACACCATCAAGTTTATTTGACACCTCGTGTCAATAAATGGGCTACGTCTCCTTTTGATTTAGTCCATTATGATGTTTGGGATCCTTGTCACATTGCGTCCAAAACTGGTTTCAAGTACTTTGTTACCATTGTTGATGACTTTTCTTGAACCACCTGGTTCTATTTCATGAAAAATCATTCATAGTTGTTTTTTATCTTTTGCAATTTTTGTGTTGAAATTAAGACTCAATTTGGTGTTTTTGTCAAAATCTTACGAACTGATAATGCCAAAGAATATCTTTCTGCTCAGTTCCAAACCTATATACAACAACATGTCATGATTCACCAGACTTCTTGTCCATATACACCAGCTCAAAATGGTGTTGCAAAAAGAAAGAACCGGCGCACTTATTAGAAGTTGCTCGGGCCCTTATGTTTCACATGAATGTTTCTAATTCCTTTTGGGCAGCATCTCCCCTTAGATGTGCTTACTAGACCTCCCGACAGTTGGGCTGTACCTCCTTCTAAGAAATCCTACTTCTATCTGGGACCTTTGGATAACACCTCCCCCAAGAAATTCTATCTTAGATCGAGACATTCAAACAGCATTTCCCCTTATGAAGGCTATCTTGGTCCTAAACAATTGTGCAGCACTTCCCCGTATAAAGGCTTGTTTTGGCCTAGATAGTTGGATAGAACTCCCCCTTAGGTTCACTATTTAGGCCTGCCCAATTGGACATAACCTCACTTTAACTACTCTAATAACTATTAGAAGATAAGGGAATTCACAAGAGGGAGGGAACTGAAACTTACTTAGATCGAAGATCAGACCGGCACCATCGGAATTTCCATTGGAAGAGGCATCTTTAAGAGAGGGTGGGAGAGTACTTCAATTAGGAGGGGAGCACAGTTTTGGAGTGATGAAATGAGGGAAGGGAGAGCTCTTATTTATAGGTAGAAGGGAGTGGTTAAAGTGTAAATATTTATTGGGTCTTTAGGTGAAATTTTCCCAAAAAGTTTTCTACTTTTTTTGACATGTGTCCCTTCCACACAATTCCTAATTTTCCACATGCAAAAATCTGACCTCTTGAGTAAGAAAAACTGGCACCAATTTGGAATTGGCCCCATGGGTCCATCTGTCTCAAATTATATTGATAGTTTTCACTAGACCGACCAAAAATTGAAGATTCTAGAAAATTTTGTAGTCATCTAAAAATTCAAAAAATTCACCAAAAATCTCTAAAAATACCATGAGGCTACTTTTAAAATTTTGTTAATTTATGGATGTCTAGAACTCCCAGAATAATTTTTCTCATAAAACCCTTTTTATTACTATCTTACCATTTTTAAGGGCTTGCTCACACAACCAGTTTCTTGTCTGATTTTTAGTGCATAAAAAATTTCTTAAAATAATGTACTAATTTCCTATATCCCAGTCCAAAACATTGAGGTCCTGATATATCTAATAAATATTAGGGTTTGGCTAAAAACCCGGTTCAGCCAAAAATATTCATAAATTCATAATAAATTCTTCGGACCTCGAAATGACATTCTGACCGTGCCATAGTGTTTTGGATTACCTCTACTATTTTTTGGGATTTTATGGGAATTTTGGGACTCTTAAACTTGTCCATATTTCGTCTAGAAACCTGGCAGAATTTTCTCTTTTTGTACAAAGGTCCCTCCCTAGATTTCACTTTAATTGTTGTGAGACCTTTTAGTCATCTATAGATAAAGCCCTTGGTTCAACTGGAATACTTCATCTAGGCCCAAAAAATATCAAGGTATGACCATTGGTCTGGCAAAAAAAACTATTTTGGCAAAAAATACCCTTATTTAGGTTTAT
Organism: Acacia concinna; assembly: GCA_037177275.1. Lineage (NCBI taxonomy): Eukaryota > Viridiplantae > Streptophyta > Magnoliopsida > Fabales > Fabaceae > Acacia > Acacia concinna. The sequence continues at coordinate 2,385 of JBAGKO010214396.1, forward strand.
AAAAATTCTAGGATATTACATCTACAATACAAAACAAGTCCAAACAACATAGAGGGGTCCCAAGAAAACAAATATAAAGTAAATACACAAACAGTGACAAAAATGCCCTTTTAACCCAATTTCCATGCAATCACTCTTTATTGAAAATCATAAACACTTGTTAGAGACCAAGGTGTTAGACCAACCTATCATGAGATAGCTACATGGATTAGGTCATAAACTTAACTTGAGACTGCCATACATTCCTACATGAGGAAAATTGTGTTTTGACATGATCAAAAATTCCTTTTGACTGACTAATCATAGAGTTCATGATTGAGCATAATAGGATCCATGTGAAGGAAAGTGAGTGTCCAATGTGGAATTTGTCCCTCTCTTTAAGAGAAATAAACATTTGGCACCTAGATAAGTGAGACTGTGAAGTTCAAGGTCATGTTCAAATTAAGGAGTTTCAGTTGTCTTATCAGTTTACTTGAAGGTCAAGGAAGTATAATTGAGCAATATGAGAGTAACATTTTTATGTCTCATGCTCAATCTAGATATCATGTGACAAAAGCGACTTGACATGGTTATAAGGCATGTTAAATAGGATCATCGATCTTCATATAACTTGGGTAATCATAGTGCCTTGCTTGAGGCCACTTATGACTTCTTGGCCAAAGAGTACTTTGGACCCACAACCAACACTATATGAGCCTATAGGGTCATGCACAAGAATGGATCGACAAGAATTTAAATGTCCAGATTCATTGAATATGGAAAAGTATTTAGTTTCAATGATTATAAAATTTCCTCATTTAATCTAGAAAGTTGTATTTTTAAAATAAGAGAATGCTAGAAGATCTTTTAAATTGAATTATAATGATATAATAATGTTTATAGTAAAATAATATTATGTTATTATTATTTTAAAAAATATTATTTTTATTTAGGATTTTAAATTGAGGAAAAAATTTGTTTTCAAATCTCATATCTTCAGAAGATTTCACTTCAAAGATCTTAAACTAAACATAATGGTAAAATCCTATTTAATATATTGATGAAATTATTTATGAATCAGGTATTTTATGTATGATATATCATCAAAATATTTATGAAAAATTTAGTTATACATGATATTAAAATTTTGAATTAAATATTTATATAGGATTTTTTTTGGTATTAGATTGGCAAGTGAGACACTTGAAGTTACAATACAGTGAGAAACCCGTGAAGAAAACCTAAGGAAGGTACAAAAAGTCCCAGGTTAGGTTAGGTATGCTAACATTAGATCAAACGTAGAGCTGGCGGTAATATGATAATAAGCAACTTCATGTTTGATTCATGCACTATGCTTGCCAAAAAGTCTGCATGATGCATTGCCTCTCTACGGGCGTGGATAATCTGTAGATCCTAGTTTGAGAATATGTGATGTCTTGCTTCATCAATTTTTGCTTGAAGAGGATGGTAGTTTCCCCATCTACCATAAGAGTGTGAATGGCTTTTATTGAGTTAGAGTATAATCTAATTTGTTGTAACCCATTTGTTTGCATACCTTCAGTCCATTATGGATTGCAATGATTTCTACCATAGTTGGTGAGTATGTCCCTAACTTCTTCACGAAACCTACTATCCAGCATCCTATGTGATCTCGAATTAGACCACCATTTGCCACTCTCCCTTGTGACTTAACCTTTCCGCTGACATCAGCACTTAAGTAACCTTCAATTAGCATATACCATTTCTCTTAAAGTCTACTTGGAAGGTTGTATATCTAATGGTGTAATTTTCCATTCTGTACATCTTTCATAAGCAAGTATTTGCAATGATGAATTAAAGTCTTGTGGTTGCTACTTCTTTCTTCAAAAACTTGTCGACATCTATTCTTCCAAATGATCCAACATAAGAGTGCAAATATTTTTTCCATAGCCATCTGTGGAAGGCTGTTGATCCTACATTATGTTGGTTGTTCTATTGTAACCATTCCTAGAAATTACCACTAAAAAAGTACTATAATATAGAGGATTAAAAATAGAAAGCCAGGTGGAATGTGCAATCTCACAATCTCTCAATATATGAATAATAGATTCCTCATATTGACATTAAAAATGTCACTCATTTTGCTCACTTATCCCTCAACTCAATCTAAGTGAATTTTTTGTAAGGCTCTCATGAATCAGTTGCCACATGAAATATTTTGCTCTTTCAGGAATAAGCCATTGCCAAATTTTCTTCCAAGACGGATCAGGATTATGGCTTCTACAATCCACCAATAAATTGTAAGTAGTTTTGATGTTAAAGGCACCATCAGAGGAAGCTATTTATATCAAGGAATTAATATTTGAGTGAGAAGTAGAGGGCGGAGGCATACTCAAAATATGATCCACCATCTATATGGGCAAGAGGTGTCTATCCCAGTCACCTAGATTAGTTACAAAATCTGTAACTCGGGCTTCATTATTTAGTAAATGATGATTTTGTCAACATAATGAAACAACGGTTAATCAAGGTCAAGCCACAATTCCCACCATGTATTGGTATTGTCAGTTTCTAATTCTACTTCCAATGGCCTTGCAAAAAGAATCCCATACAGTCACAATTGCTCTCCAAACTACTGACTGATTTCTTCTCTTTGTGATCCTTAGGAATTTTTCCTCCCCATATATGTATTTGCTTCAAATACATTGGACCCAAAGGGAGTCACATTTTGTTAGCAAAACCAACAAAGTTTCATAATGAAAGCTTCGTTTTGTCTCGACAAGTCTTTGAATCCCAATCCACTTGAATCCTTATCTATTTTATTTGTCCTATCCAATCAAATGCAATTTGTTTCCCTAATCACCCTAGTTCTAGAAGAAGTCTCTACTCAACTTTTCTATCATCTTCAAAGCCCCTTTGGAATCAATATAGATCACATTTGATAGTAGGGAAGTGTAGAGAGAACATACTTGCTTAAGACAGATCTTCCAACCATACTTAAGAATCTACCTTTCCAATTGGCAAGTTTTTGATGAACTCTTGATGCAAGGGGAGAGAACATTAACTTGGTTACTTTTATGAAGCAACGACACCCCAAGATATTTTCCTTGATAAGAAGTTAATTGAATGCCAAGTAGCTGGCTAAATAGAAGAGCCCTACTAGAATGGATATTATGGGAGATGAAGAGCTTGGATTTTGAGAGACTAATTCTATGGCTTGAAACTTGACAAAAATATTGCATGGTGTTTTGAATACATTGCAGTTGTGTAATTACGCTTCACATGAGAAGGAGGTTATCAGCGAAGAATAGATGGGAAATCTTTGGGTCTTTGTTGCTTATGCGAAAGGGGTTCCAGTTTCCCATTTCAACCTCATGGTGAATCGTTGACTTAGCCTATTCATGCATATGACAAAAAATAGGGACTTAAAGGATCACCTTGCCTCACTCATCTTTTTGGAATGAAGGTGTTAGAGGGGAAACTATTCCAACACACTCTCATTGAGACAGACGAAACACATTGCATAATCAAGTTTACAGAATGATAATTGAATCCCATAGAGCAAAGATTAAACTTAATAAAGCCCCAATCTAAATGGTCAAAATATTTTTCCATGTCAATCTTGATAGCCACATATCCTTTGCTGTTTCTTTTTTAGTGCATGGAATGAATGATTTCCTGGGCCATGATGATGTTGTCACAACTCTGTCTGCCTTTGATGAGACTACATTGAGATTGATCGATTAACAACTCCATGTGATTCCTTAATCTGTTAGACAATACCTTGCTGAGGATCCTGTAACAAATATTGCAAAGGGATAAGGGTCTAAAATCTCTCATAGATGATGGAGGACCAATGTGCGGGATAAGAACAATGTTAGTATGATTTATATCTCTAATTTTGGAGGTGTCTCTAAATATGGATCATTAATATATTGATGAAAAATTATGCACATATATGATATACATGGTTTAAGCTAAATAAGAAATTTTCTCGATCACAGTTGAGGCTGACCTAATCAGTAGTGAGACTAGGTATTCATTGAGAGCAAGAGAACCATTAGAAACTACACATGGATGGCATCTTCTGGGATAGATAATAAAAATGTATTGTGGTATGTGAAAAAGGTACTAGCACATTCTTTGTATTCTTGATCCCATTCGTGTGGATACTCATGTAAGGTGTTCATTCATGAATTATTAAATGGAGTCTTAAAGATCAGTTATTGAGTTGAATATGGCAAGTCTTCTCTCTCTAATACAATTTAAGTAATGTTGATGGATACCATAGGAGTTTTTGCAAAAATTTTGGATTTATTTTGCTAGATGTGTGCCGAAAACCACAACAATGGCATCAAAGTTAGGTTGTGTGTTTGCTTGAATTGAATTTTTTGGTGGGAATTATTGATAAGCTTTTGCCTTGAATTACTAGCATATGTTCTATAAGTTCTATAACATGTTTGTTGATGAAGTTGTTATCTTGATTTTACACTCATCTCATATATGAGACATATTTCATAATATATATTATAAATGCCTTTGTATGTAATGCATAAATCATGCATTTTATTATAATGAGAATTTTGAATTTTGAGCAATATATACATATAATTTGTTCAATGTACATGAGTTGTATAAATTTTGTTTTTATAAATGTGATATATAATGACTTTTTATTTGTATGTATTTTATATTTGTTGTAAATGTATTAAGAACACAACTCATATATATGTGCATTGAAGACACATATGATAAGTATGTTTAGAATGCAAGTTGTACGTATGTATATTTTCACTTCACTTATAATATATAAACTATTGTAATGCTTGAATGTGCTCTTTGCACAATCATGAGGTACTAGTGTAATAATAATAAATATATATGCCATATATATATATATATACAATGATTGTTTTATATACATGAGTAGAGAACAAAACTAAATTTTATTTCTTGTAAACGCAAGAATGTGCTCTTTGCACAATCATGAGGTACTAGTGTAAATTTTATATACATATATGTAAAAGCAAAGCGCAAAGCATTGTTTTGATTAGTTCACTTAGGCATCTAGTCATCGTCCTTATCACTATTTCTTGTATTACATGGATTTCCTTTTGAGTTAATATATTTTATTGGATCTATAAATCAATTATAAATGTAGTTCTTTGAATGCATATCCGTTATTAGTAGACCTCTCATTGTTTTCCGTGTGATGGTTTGAAACTCCAAATTCAATGTACATGGCCTACAAAATCTAAGACGTCGCTTTCTTTTTTATCTTTTGAGTTAATAGATTTCATTGGATCCATAAATAAAATATAAATATAGTCCTTTGAATGAAGCCACTTATCATTTATCAATAGACTTCTCTTAATATTTTCTGTGTGGTGGTTTGAAAATCCGAATTCAATGTACATGGCTTGGAAAATCTAAGAAACCAACTTGTGTATATAATGCAAGTGTCCAATGAATCATGCAAGTATACAAATATAACAAATAACATAAAATTCATCATTGTGCCCTGCAATGGAAATAATGGATCAATTTTGAGATATGCAAATTGGTTACAACGTTTAATGAAAGACTAATATTCTTTTGATTCATTATCCCCAATTATGTGCAAAATCTTATCATCCCAACAATATCTTCTCTGCCTTTTTTTAACAAGGTGCTATTGACATGTCTTGCAAAGAAACTCTACATGGTAATCAATATTATTTGAACTTCTATTGAACGAGAGAAAATTATATGGAACTTATTTTTTTCAACATCCCTATTATTAGTCTTCAAAGATAGCAACTTTTACTAACACTGAAACACACACAAGATATACTGTACATCTTTTGGGAAAAAAAAGATGAGTAAAGTGCACTTCCAATGTTATGATATCACGAAAAAAAAACGTGTAAGCTGAAATTGCAAGGTAAAATAAGCGTTTTAATTTTGTGTCTCCTCATAACTCATAGTGATCCCTTGATTTTTGGGAATAATCACACAATGCAATTATATGATGAAAATTATAATATGAAAAAAATAAATTCACAAAAATGTCATGATGTCCCATATAATAGCCTGCAACTTATAGATAGTGTAGTTTTCATTTCTTTCAATTTAATGTTTTGCCCTAAATTACCAATATTGATTTACATGGATGTTGATAATTTTTCAAAAATTTATGCTCAGTTAGTACTTTAAGAACTAATAATAATAATTTACATCCCAACATAATTTTATTACTAATTTATTACACTTCAATTTGGGTAAAGTGGGCACAAGCTGATAAGTTGAAATGTTTTGAAACACAATTAGAAACGCTGAAGATAAATGTTGATTAGGGATAAATGATTCACACGAGTCTCAAGAAAATTCAATTAAATTCATAGGTTATTCAATAGTCATCACATATTTATCTTTCCAAAGCAATAGATTCATCCATCTCTCTTGAAAAAATTCGATGTCTCTATCATTTACTAACCATTAGTATAGAAAATTTATTGGTCCTTGAGTTTAGTGAGTTCATCCTCTATATTTTTAAAACTTTAGATTCCATTATATAAATGTTAAGCTAACAAAAATAAATATTTGGATAGTATCATAATATTACATACTCCTCTTATATATAGGGCAGAGAGATAAGATATTTGTTGGTCCTATTTTTAAAAAACTTCATTAAAGTTTTGATATAAATGTTCAATTTTACCCTTAACTTATTATTGTGTTGACTTTGTTTTCATTTAGTATTATGTATATTAAATAAGGGTAAAGTTGAAAAATTGTTAAATTTTATGGTAGAGTTAATGAAATGTAAGTTTTTCTTTAGTCTATGTGAAAAATGTTGTAAGTGCCTTATATATAGGGCTAAAGGAGTATATCATGCTAGGTAAAATGTCTCTAAATATGGCATAGATAAGGTTGTTTTAATGGTGCATTTACATTCCTTGAATTGTCTTTTTATTAATGAATGTATAGATAAATTTTTTAAAATTTTTGATATTTTTTAGTTTTTTTGTTTTTCAATTCCCTCTTTATTAATAAATGTAATTATAGGATTATTATAAAACCGTTGACAGTTTTTTAGCATTATTAAAGAACAATGCCATATTTCAACAATTTCCAACCCAATAGAATCCATTCCGTGCAAATCACACATGGTCAAATGGCAATAAAACAAAATACCACATTTTTTCACAATGGATCTACAATCCACCATATCTAACTTGTACTCATCTTTATTACTATTAACATAATGAATATAAAAAAATTAAATAGTCCAAGGGTCGCTGTAAATACTATCACTATAGTGAATATAATTTTTCATCCTTCTCCTCATTTTCCAATAAAATTTTGACCATAAAAGAATTATATTTGTGTTTGTTTAAAAAACAACACTGATATGAAAAAAAAAATACGATAGTTTCTTTGAAGTTATCCATTAAGAAAATAATAGTTCAATTTAAAAATATGTGCTCTTTTCGAGTCCAACCAAAAATACTATAAATTTTTAAACAATCGATCTCCTACCCACCATATCTTTCCTTGCTATTACAACTATGAATATAGAGAGTTTAGAAATTCAATTGTCATTGTACAAGACTTTCGCCCCACTCAACATATATTTTCATTGTTATCCACCCTGACCTATAAAATCTTAATATTCTAAAAAATCTTTCCAATTTTTCATGAAGTGCATATTTTCATACAAATAAATAAATATCAGTTAAGTGGTAACCTATCCTATTACACCTTTTCGATTCCATGTGACTGACTTCTCCCATCTCATCTCAGTGTAAGAACAAGCAAAATTACATAGAAAAGGACAGAATAATTTAATGGTACTAGTAAAGTCAAAGATGTCTTAATACATGGAATGGATACAAGTCCTTCATAATTCAGGCTACCCTTTAAAATGATGCGAAGACAATTTTCAATTACAGTCTCTTATGCTATGACTATGAACAAAAGTCAAGGACAATCAATAACAAATGTAGGCTTGTACATTCCTACTCCAATATTTTTGCATGGCCAACTCTATGTTGCAATATAAAGGGTTAGGAATGTTGGTGTGTTGAAGATTCTTATTTTGGATTTGGATAGATATCAAAGTAATTAAAAAAAATGCTATATACAAGGAAGTCCTCCAAAACAAAGTGACATCTCTACCTAGATTGCTAAGAACTTGTAACAAGTTTTTTCAATACAAAATGTTGTATTTTTGTATTTAATTGTACACAGCTAGGTGTGGATCTATGAATAGGAGATGTGGTGCATGTTTTCAAAGTATATGCAATATCAATAGTTTCTCCAAGCATATTGAAAATTGGTCATAAAGTTTATCGTTTGACCGAATTAAACACTTAAATGAGTGCTCTGTCATCATAGTTCATCATTGTTGTCATCTCAACCCAACTTAATATATAACATGGTAACCTAAACCATGCAATGCATGGGGAATAATGTCTTGTTATGTATATATTTCATTGATGAGTTTAATGAATATTTGAAGTAACTATATATTTAAATATAAAACTATTGTAACTAATTGTGTTGAGGAAACAACATTCTAAAGACAAGGCTATTGAAGACATACAGTAAATACCAATTGAAGAGTATATATGCCATCGCTTGTGTAATATGCTGATATTTTTTGAAGCCTAGACGAGATATTCAGGATGAACCAAAGGCCTTGATCTATAGAGGATTGAGAGATCTAGCAACAATTAAAGTGAAATATAGGGAAGAACTTTTATGCAAAGAGGAATTCTGTAAAGTTTCAGGTTGAAATGCGGACAGGTTCGAAAGACCCAAAAATTCCCATAAAATCCCAAAAACTAGTACAAGGCATCTAGAATAGTATGGATAAATTAGAATGATGATTCGAGGTCCGACGAATTTTTTTATCAATTTTTGAATATTTTCATAATTTTTGGTAAAATAAGGTTTTTGGCCAATTATCAAATATATAAGGACCTCAATGTTCTGGATTGAAATTTAGGAAAATTAATACATTGTTTTATGGAATTCGTGACTTAGTAAAAATAAATTGGTTATGTGAGCAAAAGCCCTTGAAAATGGTAAATTGCTGGTAAAAATGGTTTTTAAGAAAAAATTTATTTTGGGAGTTCTAGATATCCAAAAATTCTAACATTTTAATGGTAGCCTCCTAAAATTTTTATATAATTTTGGTGTGAAGTTTTTGGAATTTTTGGATAAGGACAAAAATTTCTAAAATTTTTCGGTTTTCAAGTTGATTCGAGGGAAATTATCTTATGAAATTGGGCCAAGGGAGTCCTGTGGGCCCACATGGACATGGCTCCCACCTTGCTTAAGGGGGGAAAGTATATTTTTCATGTGGAACATATGAAGAAGAGTGTGGAAGGACACTTGTCAAAAAAGTAAAAAGGTTTTCAAGAAAATTATACTTAAAGACCCAAAAATATTTGCACTTTGACCCTCTACCTCAAGTATAAATACCCCCCTTTTTCATCTTCTTAAAACATGATCCCCTCTTTCTCTTGAAGAAGTTTCCACCATCTCAAAGTAAGCCTCTTTTGGAGCAAGTTCGAACAGTCTTAACCCGGTATTCGATCCAATTAAGTTCTGGTTCCCTCTCTCTTATAAATTCTTTTATTTTCCAGCATTTTTTTAGAGTAGTTCTAAGGAGAGGTTCTGTCCAACTATCTTGGCCAAAACAAGCCTTCCTAAGGGAAATAGTACCCAATTTTTCAGGATAAAGATAGCATCTTCTAGGGGGAGTTGCTGTTCGACTATGCCGAACAAAGGTAGCATTTCCTAGGTGAGGTGTTGTTTGACTATCCTCGACTAAGATAACATTTCCTAGAGGGAGGTACTATCCGACTGTTTCAAACTGAGGTAGGATTTCTAAGGGGGAGATGTTGCCCAACTGTCAAGTCTATGTAGTTCGATGGGCACATCTAAGGGAATATGCTACTCAACTGCCCTGGTCTAAGTAGTGGTAACGGGCCAGCAATAAGGGCCTATGCTCGATGTGCTGTACAAGGTGGACAACAGAGGGGTTCAGGTAAGGGAAGGATACGATCTAGGTAGTAAGGAACTAGGACACTAAGGGGTACAAGAAGGAAAGGGTTGTAGTATACTGATAGAGACATATAGTAGTGCCTTACCTTGTGGTCTGTGTAGGCATTAAGGAGTAGTAGACTAGCAGTGCAACAGTGCTAGAAGACAGCTAGCCAAAGCCACACACCACACAAGAGTATACGGTAGCTAGAATCTCTATTCTTAACTTGTATCTCTTTGTTTGTCTATTGTTTGTTTATTGCTTGTATATCATGTTCTGGTTGAGCTAGCATGCTGCCTCTCTCCATTCATCACTTTTTCTTACTGGGAAACCTAGAAAATATTGAGCATCCTAGCTCAACTTTGGGGGTACGACTAATCTATATGCTACCAAACTAACTCACTTTTCTCATCTCAATCTTTATCAAACCTCTTCCTTGCCCTTTATTGATAGAACGATGTCAAAGTTTGTTCCAACCAGCAATCAAGTATCCGTAGAATAGCCAAGGGTACGCTCTTTATAAACTTATTGATTAGCTTGAGAATACATTCTTCCTTTAACTCATTATAGGTTCATGTATCCTAGATGTACCATATAACGTCCTAGATGTTATCTTTCCAAAGAGGTACTTTGGATGGCTCCACATCATCATTCCTTAGGCTTGCGTTGGTCTTCTTTGACTTCAGAAGCTAACACACTTTACTACAAGCCAACCTAGGTCTAGTTCAGTCTTCTGCGAATAGGTCCACTATGACTCCAAGAGATAACTGTGCTCAACCATAGTCCCTCCTTAGGGAACTAATAGGGCTCACTGGCAGACTGACCCTAAAGAGCTAATTGTGCTCTACTGCAAGCCTTTTCAGGATCCTCTATAACCCTGGCTACTTTCTCAAGCCATGTTCCCTCTCTGGCTACCTTAGACCATTGAATAGAGTTGAGGAGTACGATGTCTACCACTCAACTATTAACTACACACAAAAATTCTCAAAGACTAACTACTGATTACCTTATTGTCTTATAGATCTCACTGAACCTTTCCATCATTATGGGGTCCCATTCTCAAACTGATACTATTGTTCTTAGGGTCTCTCACTGACTGGAGATCATACAGGGCGGCCTTAATCTTTTCTCTTACTTTATTAAGTGCAAGATACAACCCTTTTTGCATTAATCTTAGTTACCTCCCTCTTATTGGGGTAAGATCACTCTGCGTGCCTTGTCTCAGCTACTTTTCCTCTCTTTCTCTTCAGAGGACAGCTCACTCTCTCTGAGTAATGTCAACTCTAATGCAGAGGATCACCTCCTAAAACTAAGAGGTTACATCATAACCAAGAGCCTCTTAACCTGACTCATCTATATGTTTAACAATGGTATATATGAGAATCTCATCCTTTCTAACTAATAACTGTATCTGACAAATAGGACCTAACCTCTGGCATCCCCTAACAGTTTTTAGCTCTCTAATTGTTAAGGATGCTACCTATGTTGCCTTTCAACTTAAGGCATTAGCCATTGCCTTAGGATTGCTTGGGTCCTAAGTACAATTTTTAGGATATCATCCACCTCCACCCTTAACTAATGATAACTTGTTTTTACTTAATCCTTGAAATCTAGTAGCATTAGCGATGCTTCTGCTACGCTACTCTAATCTATGGGTCATCAATTCTAGGGAGCGGATATTGTACCCTTATTATCACTCTGTCTAGTTCGTGGAAGTCTAATTATAGCCTAAGGCTGCTATCTTTCTCTCTTTCAAATGGTATTGAAGCATCCCTTTGGTTTTATTAAACCTTTCTCTACCTTGCTCCTTCATCTATCTCCTAAGCTCACCCACCTCATTGAGAGCCATTCTGCAAGAAGCTTTCGAGATCAACTATGCTCCCAGTACCATATCAGTGGTCTTATCCACCTCTCTCTTTGGTGGCAATCTATTGATCCCCTTTTTATAAAGACTTCTAGAACTTGCTGACTACCAAGATTCTCTCAATCTCCTCGTCAGCCTCTACTTACACTAAGAAAGACATAGTGTAGCTTCAGTAACCTTGCCTTAGGTATCTCTCCACTTGAGCCTCTCTTACAAGGTTTAGCTGTACTTTAGTGCTAGGAACTAACTCTCTCTTTAGGAGGAAATATTAGGGATCTACTCTTATTGCTAAGGAGTATAGCATTAGACGACAACCAGTTTAGGTCAACTATGGCAGCCCTATCATAAAGAGGCATGCAATTCTAACTTAGAACAACAGTTTGCATACTGGACAATACTGCTCAAACATACTCTGGTGGTGCAACGTCTAGCACTAGTGGGAGTGATCATTACTAAATCACATGGCAAAGCATTAACAGTAAGACATAATCGCCCCACACATTCATACTCTATAATGAGTGGCTGGCACCCGAGGTAACTAAAACTGTAACAAGGTAATCACTTTCTGATCATACCTTGTACACTTAGGTGACTTTCAAGCATCTACCTAGGGTCAAGGCGTACCCTTCTTTATACTTAGGGTCTCCAACTATCAGCGCTCTACGCACACTCCCGAGCATAATATCCTAGCTTGTCACACCTATATCACATCCTCTAGTCGTTCATGCACGGCCTCTCTCCATAATCCCTACCATAACTCTCACATCTCTCACTAGGCCTACTGGAGTCCACTCCTTTGCTCCCTATCCTGCCTCCTCAATTTACTCCTCTGCTTGAACTACCTTTCTTACATTTGTAGCTCTTGCAGATGTCCTAGCTACCACTGGCGGTACTAGCTACAAGGGCTCTCTCCTTATCTTCAAGGTTATGCCTATCACAGTCTGCTAATTCAGATTGCTTTAAGTGATTCATCAGACCTCTACTACCTCATTCATCCTTTCTAGTTGGTGGGGAGCTACTCTCTCATTCAAGGCTGGATTTAGCCCTCTAACCAACTTATCGGTAAACCATCTATAATCATTACAATACTACAAGTAAGAGAGTAACTTACCTTGCTAGGTAGTCATCACATGACTTATTCTCCACCTGCTTTCTTATCAAAAACTCTGCTTCCTTCTCATCTTTCATAGACTAAAGGAAATATCTCTAGTAAAACCTTTCCAAGAACAACTATCGCCTCACTGAATTGTTCTAAGCCTTTAGCACCATCTCGGTGTTTTTCCACCACTGATTTGCTTCCTTATCCAACCAGGTGACCCAATCCTCAACTACTTGTGGTCCAAAACACCTTTTAAAATAGGAGGATCATGCTTGCATAATTTCTCTACCCACCTCTAGGTAGTCTCTAAGTAATCTATCTATCCTTCTAGCTCTATAGCCGCTGCTTGGGGTTGTGGTGTAGCAGGCCATGAAGGCTTCCTCGCCTCACTTGCTACTGTGTGTTTTACCTACTCTATTGCTATGGCCATTGCTATTGTTATGGTCTGATCTCTATCTTAATCCTATCATCTTAACTTTCTACCACAGGAGCAAAAACTTTGCACACATAGCATACTTAGCTTATTCTCATATATATAAGCATCAATTACTACCACGCAACACATACATAGCAATCAAGTAGAGAAACAGAATAGAGAAACAACTTTTCTCTATTAATAGAGGCACAAAAACTAGAATCTATAGGATGCTGATCATACTATATATGAATACATGCCAATAAACAAGAAATATAAATCTCTATGTCCAAGCTCGTTCCCTTGTTTTCCCTCTTTCAAAGCTTTCACCTGTGTTGTGGAGAGGGTAAGGTTTCTAAAGAAACCTCTGTAGTAAACTCATAACCAAAAAACCATATAATGCAATGCATATCATGCTATATGTTGTGCTTATACTATACCTCTAGTACCCTCTCTCTCGGCACATACTATGTACCGAGAGTCTGCACATGACTCAACCTAAACTCAAACAAGCTAAGGCGTGCACTGGGAGTCATACCTCTTATGCATATAGGCTAACACAACTAGAACACAACATACAAGCATGCAACAAACAGCATACTAAAAGAGCAATATAGGTTAAGGGTAGAGATTCTTGCTACTGTATACCCCTTGCACAGTGTGAGAACTTTATTTCACTGTTTCTAGCATCGTTAGATTACTGGAACGCCTCTCTATAATGCCTATACAAACCACAATACAGGGCGTTACTGTCTACCTCTAACACTATACTATAGCCCTTTCCTCTTATACTCTATAGGGTCCTGTTTTTCCCTTACCCAAACTGTATCTCCCCTACCAGTACCCCTCAGTAAAACACCCTATACAGCCTGCTAAGCCTGGCTCTCACCTATTGACCCATTTCCACTGCCCAAATCGAGATAGTCGGACAACATCTCCCCTTAGATTTGTCTAAAAAACTAGACCTGTCGGTTGGACAGCATCTCCCCTTTATAATCCTTACCTTAGTTCAGGACAATCAGATAACACTTCCCCCTAGGAAATGCCACTTTGGTCCAGGACAGTCAGACAACACTTCCCCAAGGAAATGTCATCCTAGTTCTAAAAAATTGGGTAGTACTTCTCCTTAGGAAGACTTGTTTTGGTTAGAATAATTGGACATGACCTCCCTTTAGGTTCATTATCCAAGCCATCCCAATTGGATAGAACCTCCCCTTAAAATTACTCTAAAACTACTGAAAAATAAATGAATTCAGAAGAGGGAGAAGACCATACCTTATACGAAGATCGGGCTGGGACTACTCCAACTGCTCCTAGATTGCTCGACTTTTTGAGAAGGGCAGGGGTGTAGTAAGAGAGAGGGGAAATGGTGTGAAGAGAGAAGAGGAGAGGGTATTTATAATTTTTCAAGCGGGGTCTAAGTGCAAATATTTATTAGGTTTTTAGGTGTAATTCTCAAAAACTTTTTATGTGGTCCAATCTAAGATTGACAAGTGTCACATTCTAGAAACTTTTGGTTTGGGAACCAAGCACTCTTAAGCGGCAATTTTTAGTGGGTCCCACATGAATTATCTTATATTTTCAAAAAGTACCTCTTTAATTGGCCTGAATTTCAAAAAATTCTAGAAATTCTTATGCTTGTCCAAAAATTCTCAAAAGTTACCAGAAATTCTCTAAAATTTACAGAGGGCTAGTATAAAAGTTTCATAATTTTTGAACCTCTAGAACTCCTAGAAATAATTTCTATCTGAAAAATCCATTTTACCCACGATTACTTGCCTTCAGCAATTTTTGTTGATATTTTTGGTCTTTTTCCTTACTTCCTACCAACTTCATAAATTCTCTTAAATAATGTACTAATTTTTTCTAATCCTAGTCTAGAAAATTGAGGTCCCTAAATATATGATAATATCAATTTTTAGCCAAAAACTCGATCCTGCCAAAATTATAAAAATATTCAAAAATTTACTAAAAGTTATCTGGACCTTTGTGGAATTTTCCCTCTTTACACTTAGTTCCTTCCCTAGGTTTCACTTCAATTGTTTGTGAGATATTTCAATTCTCTACAGATTAAGGCCCTTTGCTCATCTGGAATGCCTCATCTAGGTCTGAAAAAATATCAGGGTGAAACACTCGGTCTACCCAAAAACACTATTGTGGTTTAAAATGCCCCTTTTGGCCTACAGAGATCTTACATTGGCTAAGAGAAGCACATCATGTAACTCATGCATATGTGTTTTAATATGTTAAAAATCATTAATTATAACTAGGGTAAATCCCAAAAAAGACAAGGGAAATATGAAAATTCCAATTTAGAGCAACAAGATTTAGAAATCTCAAATAAGTCTTTTTGTAATTTTTTGGTGTAATTACGAAAATGCCACTGAATTTTTAACATCACGAGTATCGAAATTCATAATAAGAATAAATTAACAACAATAGAAGCATTTAGGTACTACGAATTTTACACTATGCATTGTTTGTACTATTGTTGTTAATTGAGATATTCTTGTTGTGAATTACAATACTCATGTTGTTAAAAATCCAATGGCCTTTTCATAATTACGCTAAAAGTACAAAAAAAAACTGATTTGAGATTTCCGAATCTTGTTGCTTTGAATTGAGATCTTCATATTTCCCTTGTCTTCTTTTGGGAATTTCCCTTATAACAATTAAAGCAATTGTCTAAAACGTTTTTGTCATGTGAGCTTTTAATTCCATCATCTCTGCAACGTCCAAATAAAGTATTCCATTTAAAACAGCACAACATTTAAGACATATCAAAGTAATAATTTTGATCCACCAAATCAGCTTTAAAATTAAATCCTTCATCCACGGCTAGACTCCAACATTGAGGTTTGTAATATATGTATATATATACATGTATATATTTACACATTTATACATATATATACACATATATACATAGATGTATATATTAGATGTATACATATTTTCAGTCAATACTATTATTCAAAATTATTTCTATTTTTTCAAAAAAAAAACTTCATATATATAATGTGCATGTGCGTAATCCACATTTAACTCATTTGTATGGGAAATTGCCGATTCTTATGTGGCTCAATGTATGTGAGCCTACTTCTCTTTTTAGCACATTTATTTGTCCAAACTAATATGCTATTTTTATACACTTGGACTGTCTTATTCCTAAACAATATGAAAATTGTTTCATTTGTGACACCCACATTTATGTTAAAATTCCAACACGTCGAGCCTGCCTTATTCACACCAAGTGGCCATCTCAATCTCATGGTTCACCATTCTAGGATAATGGTAACTTGGGTCTTGACGTAAGACCTCTCTTTGGTTTAGGAGAAGGTGGGTCACAATCTATGGCAGAGATGATGATCCTCTTTTAAATTTTATTAAAATCCATGTGGAAGCTAAGGTTAGAGCAGTTATCACGACATAGAATAATTTATAACTGAGCTATAGACGACAGAGTTAATAAAAAGTGAAAAAGTAATGGACTGAGCCATAGGCTTGTCACAAGTTTAATAATTGTGTTGCACCGAGTCAATGTTGAGGAATTGGATCATAAGTGAGTTAAAACTTCATAAATCTAAATACTAATTTTATTTAATTCAATATTAGTTCAATTCATTTTAACAATAAAATATCACATTTGAATTTAATTTAACCAAATCCAATATAGCTTATCTAATTAAGATATTATAAGTGGTTGGAACATATTCACAATATTGACCACAATGACTTATCTGATAGGAAAAAGGTAGAAAAACTATGAGATACTCCCTATCATAAATATACTTTTTTTTATTAACCTATCATAAATATACTATCCACATAAAAATTAACATGTAAAATCAATTGTAGTTGTCGTGTATATAGTTGCTCATTTCACTCCCATCCAAATAATCATTCCCTCCATGTAATTTGAACTAAATGGGTATATTGTAGCTAATTGCCCATACTATATTTTTATTATTTTCATTTGAACCACACAACATTCCATTTTAGTACTTCTCTCTCTCCTTACACACATGTTGGGCCATAGTTTGTAATAGTTTTTCACTGAACATTTTTCTCTCAAAAGGATCGAGCTTGTTAGATAGGGCGTTCATTAATTAGGACTTGGTTTCTCCTTTTATTTTTCCATTCCTGCCCTCTTTTACCCCCTTCATGGCCTTTTCATCAAGATCTAATAATTGAGATTTAATATTTTATAAAAATATTATTACAATGGAGAGAAGGATGTCAAGGAAATGGAGAGAAAGATGGGAAGGATCATTGGATTTTGATTCAATGATCATGAAGTAGGTAAAGGAAAGAAGCGGATGAAAAAAGAAAAGGAAGAAAACCATGTCCCATTAATTGAGGGAGGTAATAGAACTTCCTTCACAATGTTTCACTTTACTATATCTCATTTTTTTGCCTGAATTATTTTGATAAAAAACTTGAAAATTTTTCAACATTAAGTTAGCATATTAAATATTACATCAACATATATATAGTTCGATTCATATTTTTTTGGAGTATCATGTCAACACGATTAGTTATATTCGCACACCTTAGTGACGAACTTTGGCAAGACGTCATTCATTTATTGTTGGAAGACATAATTATTGAGAAAATTAGTAAAGAGTAACAATTTATTAGAACTGGCTGTCACTGAAGAGGGGAGTAAATTGGGTGTCAAATAAAAAGTTATGGGACTTTGAAAATATTTTTGCATATTAACAAAAGCTGATATTATGAAAATAATGATCCATGAATACAAAGTCAATTAACCAAGTTATATATACTGAAAATATAAGAGATGATGAAAAAGAGGTACAAACATAGATTTATTTTCATTCGTTCCTCCACTGACCTACGTCTAGTCTCAAGCTCCTCCTGAGATTTTCAATCCATTGGCTTTCTATTTAAATTGAGCACAAGAGAAGCTGCTACATTCCTTTAAGTTTCATGAGTACTTGGGAATTTTTACAAACACACAAGTTTATTTCGGGAACTTGTGAAGCTTTTACAACTCTCTCAGAGTTACTCCCCCTTACACCCCATAAAGACTTTGTTTATAAGGATTTACAATCAATATTCCCTTACAAGAATAGATAGATAATACTAAAGTACAATAATCAAGCTCTCTCTAAAGTAAATGATATCTCAATGAAAGCCAAATAGTGTATGAGCTAGAGTGTTGAAGTTAGAGATCCAACATATTGACAATGTGAGCTTCATCTCACTTTCTCTTATGTTGAATGCCTCTCCTTTTATAGTTAGTGTAAGCTTTGATGACTGTTGGAGATGACGAAGCATCTATTGGCGCTTGAGGCCTTTTTCTTCTCATTGAGATATAGCCATTGTAGTCATGACACAAAAGTGCATTTTGTGAACTTGTGTTTTAATCCTCCATTTACCACTTTTAATATGTTCTCTATCATATAAGAAAACTTGAACAATGGTTAGCAACAAGTGGGTATTAATAACATGAACATATTAATGATGATTCTCAAATTATGCTACGATGCTTTGTTTTCAAAGTTTTTGAATATATCTATGGAGACTTGAGTTTTGTGGGAAAACTCAAGTTTATCTTCAATAAAAAATGAATTTAGAAGCATTTAGACTTGATTTTATCAAATTTATAAACTTGAGTTTAACATGATTTAATTAACATCTCATATGAAGAGAAATACCGATAAAAATATATGACTTTAGTTTCTCTTATAAGATTAGTTCATATAAAATTACCCTTTTGAATTAAAGAATAAAGAGATTTACAAAATTTAACTCAAGGTTTGTAAAGATTAATTTACTCAACATAAATACAACATATATGTCTTTTAGAGTTTTTTCAAGGAATTCCAAACTTGAATTTTACTGAGAAGAAAACTTGAGTTTCCGAGAGATTTATGAATCAATAATATGCAAACTTTAGTTTATGGAAAAGGAAAATTTGAGTCATCTGGTTTATTTTGTAAAGAAAAATATGTGTAAATAAGAATAAACTTGAGTTTAATAGGATCAATACACTTGAGTTTTGATGAATTTTGAAAGATATGAAGACTTGAGTTTGGACCAAACTTGGGTTTAAGACTCTCTAACACAGCTAGTCACTTGTTGTGTAAAGAGTGTATAGACTTGAGTTTAGGTATCACCTAGACTTGAGTCTTGGTCTCCGTTACAATGGCGAGTTACTCGCCATTGGAAGTGACTTACACAGTGAGTGACTCGATGTGCAAGTCCCCTGAGACTCAAGTTTGGGTTTAGCCCAAACTCGAGTCTTGGGGTGATTTGAATAGCGAGTCACTTGTTGTTGAAGCATGTTACAATAGTGAGTGACTTGCTATAGTACACTCCCAAAACTTTTAGTTTGTTTAGCCAGACTCAAGTTTGCTCAAATTGGAGACTTGAGTTTCAATGGGAAAATTGGATTAAACTACCTTGAAAACTTGAGTTTGAAAAACTTCTTAAATTTGAGTTAAATTTATTTGTTAACTAAGTTAACTTGTCATTTTAGCTTCAAATCCAATAAGTTATCTATCACCAAAAAGCTCTTTGAATCTTCTTTCCAATTCAATAAGAATCATCCACAAACTCATTGTATTTTGAAATATATGAACTCAATAATAAAAACTGTTCTGGATCAACTGTTAAACCATAGTGCCAGTTTTGAAAATTTCTCATTCTCTCATATGATCTTTGTTTTGGTTGACATTTTCTTCTTCAAAAATCATTATAAGTGTAGTTACATATCCAAGAAGAAGAATCTCAATTGGAGTTGTGGTTTGAGAGATATATCAAAAACATTAAACCTTGTCTGGATTATTATGATAAAATCGAGTGCCAACTTTGAAAATTCATATATCTTTCATATAAACTGATTTGAGCCTAATCTTGATTTCCAATTATCAAATTTTAAGTCTCATTTCATATGAAATAAATTTCAACTCAATCAAATTTGTGGTTAGAGAGATATATTCAAAAGATGATACCTATATCATGCTAAACAGAAACATAACTATTCATATATGACTAACTCACACAAACTCAAGTTTGCATACTAGACAAACTTGAGTTTGCCCATAAAAAACACTAAATTCAAGTGTTTGTTGCATGTAAACTCAAGTTTGCATATACAATTTTCATGACTTCTAGGCAATTTTGCTTTGAATTGAGCCATTCCAATCTTCTATTTAATCATAGAGTTCTCCAATATGACATGTAAGAACTTGAATCCTCCCATTAGAATTAGTAAGTGTTCTTCTTTATTCAATCTCTTCTCTTCTTCTTCTTGATTATTCTCTTGAAGTCAATTCAATAACTCATTTTCTTTTCTTGACTTCTTCTCCCCATATTTAATATTTTCATTCTTGAACACATTATTATTCTTCATATTGATTATTCACCACACTCTAACTTGAAATCTTCTTCCTTTTCTTGAATAATTTTTCTTTCTTCAATCTCATTTATTCTTCTAAAGCAACCTCCATAATTATATTAGATGTCTTCTTTTATTACTTGACTGATCTACAAAATGTTTCACATTAAATATGGTAGTTAATCAAAGTAAAGAATAATGCATGATGCAAACGTTTTTCTCTTAGTACTTGGTATCTATATTTGTCATCATCAAAACTAGTCATTCATTTAACACAATTATCTTAAAAGAGTTTATCGGCAAGACATTTTCAACTAAAAATTCCAGGCATAATATAATTCATGTGGATGGAGTGTTGTTTTGATAAAAAATATTTTAAAATAAACCCAAAAATGTACCTCTCACGAAATATATAAGTAACGATGCTTGCGAATTTCTTAAATTGGAGCAATTATTCAGTTATAGACGTAATTGAATTAAATAGAGATATGATCCAAACCGTTTGAGATTATGCTTCTTTGGGCTTTACCTGAGCTTTAATGTCCATTAAGGCAAGTTTTATGGACCTTCATTTTTTATAACTTTATGGGCCTTCTTTTTTCTGTGCACGAAAATGCATTAAAAAACTTATTTCATTTATTTTTGAAATAAAATTGATTTTGAACTCCCAAGGTCTTGATTTTTAACTAATGTGAAGATTTTGTTTACAGGAGATATGTAAGTCCTACTGTAAGCGCTTTCTAAGCATGGAGATGTACCTTGAACTAGGCGAGCCTTACAAGCTCAACTCACATAAACTTTTCAATATTAAAAAAGAAACCGACTTCCATTGGTAATTTTTTTATCTAAAAAAATGATAGCTTTTAAATTTCTCTAACTTCAAAATTTTTTAAATTTGGATTCTTATATGTAATTTTTCGAAACTAGAAGACTTGTTCCAGAAGAGAACATTATGAAAATGGGGTAGTAATGATTTTATTTTATATTGCAACTATTATGTGATCCTGGGTTTGGATTTGCAATTTCGTAAAAGATAAGGATGGAGGTGATCTTTATGGTTGAGCAGTTAATTCACATTGGTACCATTTAATCCATGTATCCAAAAAAACATTTGGGACCATTTGAGAAGCTGTCAAAGCTTAATGAGAAAGTGACTTGACAAAGGAGAGAGATGTGTTATGTTTTGAAATCCATTCCTTTTTTCTATACTTTCGAAGGTTTTTTTGGTGAAATTTTTCTTCCAAATTAATGCAAATAAAGAAATGAACATTATCAAATTTGTGGTATCGGTGAAAAGCAATAGGCTTTAGCATCTTCTCCGCTTTTCTTATTTATTTTTACAATATATATAATATATGTGGCAGTGTGTGTATAATATTTAATTATAGGGTGAAGGGGCAAAATTACCCTGAAAGTATTGCCCCAGGGGCAATTTTAGCCTGGAAGTTTCAAGTGGGGTAATTTTGCCTGAAAGTTTCAAAAGTAGAGCAATTTTGCCCTTACGGTTAGTTGACCGTTAGTTGACCAAATTTGTTGAGCTGCCAGTCCATAGGTCACCTATTTTATTTTTGTTAAGATGAAAATTTATCCTAAATGTTTAAATCTATTAATGTTGGCCATTAGTTGACCAAATGTATTGAACTGATAATCTACATGTCATCCAGTTTATTTTTTTAAGCTGAAAATTTGTCTTATAAGTCTATCTATAATCTAATTTATCTTTTTTAAAAGTTTCGGTAGAAATTTTCATTTTAGCAAAAATATAGTGGATAAAATATGGATTGCTAGCTCAACATATTTAGTCAACTAATGGCAAAGGCAAAATTGCTCCATTTGAAACTTTCAAGGCAAAATTGCCCTTTGGGGCAATACTTCTACAGCAATTTTGCCCCTTCACCCTTTAATTATATGTTTCGCTCTTTCATAATGCTTTGAAAATGTAATCACAGCTTATCCTGATTATAAGACATGTTATCAACTTTATATCATGTTGATATCTCATTAAACGTTGGTGCGTGTTATTTAATTTTTAAAGTTTGTATATTTAATTTTTAATGAAAAAGATAGATAAATACTACTTAAACTTTAAAATTTCAAATCAATCTTGTTGTCTACAATATATAGTACAGTGATTACCTAAACTTGTATAGAATTGACAAATCATTTTTATAGGAAACCACTTATTTGAGATTTTAAAATTCAAATTGTTTTTTTCCCTCCTTTTATTTTTAATGCCTTATATTCAGAGCTCTTTTATTTTTCACTCATTAAAGTGCAGATAGGGCATATTAGGCCGTAAGGGGAGAGGTATTGTCCCACCAGTCTTCTCTCAATTATTTAACGGAAGTTAGCTCTTATTAACAACGTTGCTATATTTACTCCCAAATAAATTATTTATTGTCACTTGTTATATTGAAAATATATCGTTTTTGTGAATACTAAAAGTGATATTATTTTTTACTAAATTTGTACATTCATCCTTATTTTATGGTTGGTTGATAGTCATCAATACAACTCCATAGATTTCAAGGTAAACACTACTACAAAAAAATAGATTTAACGTCGCTAATACACATCCGTTTCATACAGCTTTACGTATAATAATACTAGAGCTGCTTCGCATATTATAATTCGTTAGGCAATTTATGCATATTTAATAATTATTTAACATTTTGACATTGTTTATACACACACACATTTGATGATTGATGAATTTGGATTTAACTATTTCAATAGAACTCTTAAACAATAATGCGTCTTTTGACCTAAACTCATTTGATATGGTATAATTAATACTACTCCTGGTCCTTCAAAACCACGAGAGAGACATTATTTCCATGTCATGAACGTGCAAAAGATGTTTGATATGCCTTTGATGTTTCGCTTGTTTACTAGGATTTTCTACTTTACTCTTTGCATCCTGCCATCCTTGCGTTCAAAACTACAGAGTTTTGAGGTAAAACAAGCTAGGGAAGTTTTTTTTTTAATTTTTTTTTTTAAAAACACTTCTATCACTGTAAATTTTTTTGTACCATTCAATATTGTAAATTAATTTTTAGTACACTCAACACCATAAAATATTTTTTTTGGCACCCAGTATCTAGCATCTATTGCCCATAAATATATTTTTAGCAACACCCAGTATCTAAAGTAATTTTTAGTGCATTTTTTAACACTCACGATACTGGGTACTTCTAAAAATACTTGTGAGTGATGGATGCTTGATACTGAAAGCATATGCACTTCCTGTATATTAAGGTCAAGTCAACCTATTTTGCCTACTACTAGTAGTACTGCAACGGTAGCAGCAACAACAACATCAACAGTAGCAGCAACATCAGCACCACCACCACCTACAATAACAAAAACAGCAACACCAGCAGCAGCAACAACAACAAGAAGAATAATAATTGTTTTTACTGAACACAGAAGTGCCCATTTAATATGGTTCTTTTAACTTATACAGGATTTCATTTTAATTTCATAATTTTATAAAGTTTCTTTTTAGTCATCTAATCCTAATACCATCAGTTTTATTTATTAATAAAAAAGATGTTGACATTAAAATTTTAAATGTTGATAGACACTTGTGGATTATGTTTAATTTATTAAAATAACAATGATTAACGAAAACTATATCATTTGAAATTAACCGTGATAGAGATGGAAGGCTAAAAAAATATTTTATAAAATTAAAAGACCAATCTAAAATAAGATGTATATAAAACTTGAAGACCAAATAAAGGTCTAGTTTTGCCTTATTATACGAACATAACATTACATGATTATAAAAATAATACAAGCCACACTCCATCTATCCATTATTGAGTCATTTGGATAAGGAGAGAAGTCTCTCTCTGGCAGTTTACGTGGACGAGTAAACTTACCATTTTCATCAAAACACAGATCATACTATCAAGATATTTTTATTTTCTTAGACAAAAGAAAAAAAAAATTCAGTCTTTCAGAATGGAATTTCTTCGTTCCATTATTGTACTTTGTGGATAAGATATTTTAATGATTTATCGTTGAGAATTATTTTCTCGATTCACTCTGCTGCAACGGGGAGCCCTGTAGATCATATTAAATAAATATCATTTAAAAATATTAAAATATGTGTTGATACATTAGAAGGGTTATTTCCCAACCTCTTCTCACAATCCACCTTAATATAATTAAAATATTAATTTATATTTTAGTTTTATATGCCGTTTTTCCTTTTTATTTATTTATTTGCATATTTATTTAATTATTTTTGTTATTTGAGAGAATTGAAAAGATATATTTCATTGATTGTTTATATAATGACGTGTATAATTAACTACATATGCGTTTAGAATCAATTCTAATTAATACCTGAATCAATCCTAATTAATATATATAATAATATTTCCCTATTTACAACACTCCCCCTCAAGTTGGAGCATAGATGTTAATTAAACCCAACTTGTTACAAAGATAATCAACATGAATCCTAGTTAAGGCTTTAATCAACAAATCTCCTAATTGGTCACTAGACTTCGCATGTCTTATAGAAATGAAGTTCCTCTTAATCATATTACGCACAAAATGACAATCAATCTTAATATGCTTTGTACATTCATGAAACACAGAGTTAGAGGCAATATGAAGAGTAGCCTTGTTATCACACCACAACTTAGCTGGTAATTGTGTAGTCAGTCCAACCT
>JBAGKO010214397.1:0-12705 GCA_037177275.1 Acacia concinna
ATATAAAATTATGCTATTTTTACCCTTATTTCAGCAAAATGCACAGTTTGACACATTCAATCCATAAACCATAAATACTATATAAATTGAGGGTAAATGTGTGCAATTTCCATATAAAATACCCTTAAAAACCATGTAAATATTGTGTATTATCATCAAGTAATTAGGAGTTGCATCCCTGAGACTGAGTCCAAAGCTATACTATCTGCTTGCCATTCCGTGGTTTGTGGGGGGCACTTTAGCACTAACAAAACGGCACAAAAGGTCCTAAATGCAGGGTTTTACTGGCATTTTCTTTTTAAAGACTCTTATGATTTCTGTAAGGCATGTGATAAATGCCAAATGTTTGGGTGGAAAGTGAGTAAAAGAAATGAGATGCCACAACAACCTATACTTTTATGTGAGATTTTTTATGTATTGGGGATAGGTTTTGTTGGACCTTTCCCTTCTCCCTCATGATTTACATACATTTTGTTAGCTATTGATTATCAGTCTAGATGGGTAGAGGCCACTCCTCCTTGTAAGGATGATACGCCAACGGTATCCAAATTTCTAAAGTCTCACATCTTTAGTAGATTTGGAGTACCAAGGCCAAAAGTGAGTGATAGATGGACTCACTTTTGCAACAAGTTGATTGATAACTTGCTTGCTAAGTATGGTGTAAACCATAAAGAGTCTACATCCTACCACCCACAAACCAATGTGCAAGCAGAAGTTTCCAACCGCTAGATCAAGAGTATCTTAGAGAAGTTGTGAAGCCTTCAAGAAAGGATTGGCCGTCTAGATTGGATGAAGCATTATAGGCTTATCGTACTACATTTAAGACACCAATCAGAATGTCTCCTTACTGGATTGTGTTTGGTAAAGCTTGTCATATGCCAGTTGAGATATGGATTTTGAAGACTTGCAATATGGATTTTGAATCATTTGGCCTTGAAAGGAAACTTCAATTGCAAGAGTTAGATGAGTTGAGATTGGAAGCCTATGAAAGCTCTAAGATCTACAAAGAAAAGACCAAGAAGCTTAGTGATCAAAAGATAGTGCTGAAGGAATTCAAAGGAGGTGATTGAGTGTTGATGTTCCAAGCCCGATTCAAGTTTGGACGTGGGAAGCTCAAATCCAATTGGCAAGGACCATACACCGTCACTAAGGCGCAACCATTTGGGATGGTTGAGCTTGTGGATGAAACCACCGAAGAAGAATTCAAAGTTAATGGGCATCTCTTTAAGCTCTTCCATGAGGATTCACCAAAGCCTCCTTAAAGCCAGGTTGTCTCTTCTCCTTTCACTTTCTTTTACTTTCAGTATGATTGACTTGCTGGATATATTTGTTTGACTGATTGTTTGAGATAAGTGTGAGGGAAGAGCATCTCAACAGGAAAAGTAGAAGTAGTTTAGTTTAATAAATTGAATAAAACCCCCTTTGTATGCCTTGCATTTTTTGGCCACTACTCTACTTGATTATCATTGTACCTTGAATTTTCACTTACTTGACATTCTCATAATTGTGACAATTGAATTTTCACTTACTTGACATTCTCATAATTGTGACAACATCCATAATCATTACCAAACTTTAAAAATTTGTATCTCCCAATGTACTTGTCCAATTCTTACAAATTACCATTGAATTAAATCTTGTTGGGTCTACTTTATTTCTAAAAAATTTCATAGGCACTGGAGTTCATTTGACCTGAAATAAGCATCTCACAATCATCTACCATGGAATAACTTTTAGATTTAATGTCCAATTTGAAAAACTCATAATTAATTCTAGGAAACTCTAATTTGACTGATTCCAAGTATATGGTAAATCTATGTAAGTATACTTTCAAATTCAAATATCCTTTTCTAGACAAGGTGGTTGTAAGGTTCCCAAAAATTCACAAAACTCTAACTATTCCAGATTTAGTTACAAAAACAAGGCCAAACTTTGAAAAATCATATCTTTTGATCCACTTGTCCAAAAATTATTTTCTACCCATAAAATTAAAGCTCTATATGTTTACTTTATTTCTGTAAATTTTCATAAAATTTGGACAACGTTTAGATAGTGAAATAGACCACACAACCAGACTATCTCAAGAAAATAACTAGAATCAAGAAGAGATTCATGGTTTAGGTGATTACCTCTTGATCTTTGCACTTTCCCTCTCTAATCCAAAATTTACAGCCCTAGAAACTCTTGATTCTTCTTGCTACATATGAATATAAGAGGGTCCAAGGGATTAGAGGTGATGATTAGAAGGTTTGTGAGAAGAATCATGAAGTTTTGACATGGAACTTACCTAGATTTGCTTCTTGTAACTTTCTCTTCTTTCCCTCTTCCTCTTCTTTCTCTCTTTCTCTATTTCTCTTCTGGCTGAAACTCTGCCAAGCAGAATGGAAAATGAAGGCTTGGCAGTTGTAATTAACAATTATTCAAATATCATAATCTTAAGTTCCTAACTTGCCCTCACTTTTCCCTAATTTTACATGCATGCCATTAGTTCATTTGGGCTACACAACCTAATGTAAATACATGTTGTTTTGAACCAAATTACTGTTCATCTGGTTGCTCTTTAATTAAAGGGAAAGTGTGATCTGTCAGATGAATTTTCTACAGAGTTGGTATATTGACTGTCTCCAAATATTCCAAACTGACTATCATTAGTCTCCAAATAATTCATGGGTACTCCCCACTTTTTATTATACATTATTTCTAACATTTACTATTTTTCCTAGAATTTTCCAAATTTGGGTTCTTACCAACTTAATTTCAAATTTCTAGATAAAATTTTCACCTAACTTTGAAAATTTATATCTAATTGTACAGACATTCATGCAAATCTTTCCACTCTTGTGGTCACAGTACAACTCTATGGTTGCCCCATAGGTATAATGTCTCCAAATTCTTAGCACAACTGTAGTTGCTGCTAACTTAAGACTATGGGTGGGATAATTCAGTTTGAGAGGCTTCAGTTGATATGAGGCACATGCCCCATATCTTTCCTGTTTCATCAGGACACATCCCAATCTTTGGGATAATCAACACACATCTCAATCCTTGCTTATTGGCATCATAAGAAACCATAAACAGTTGCGCCGTCTCATGGGCACCAACCCATCTCAATCTCATCATGTCTCACGGTGAATCATCACAAATCACACTATCTCATAATAGACAAGACACATAGTCATAGTCTCATGGCTTTAGACCATTTCACAGCTATCACGCTGTGTCAATGTGTCATGATAGACCATTTAGGCAATACATGGATTTGGGATATTCAATACTGGAGTTGTTGTCAATCTCTTTCTCAATTAACCAAAACTCCTCTCACAACTATCATCCTACACCTAAGGTTGTGTGTGTTTTCATTAGCTTTGTCAATAACAAAGCAATTCTATCTAAAACAAGACCCAGAAGATCGTGTGTCTCACAACTGTCCTTGGCTTTTTCTTGTTTGGTACTTCTTTCACTTTACTAGGATCTACCAATACCCTTTCTCATGAGACTACATGGCCCAAAAAATTTGATTTCCAGAAGCCAAACTCATGTATATTTAACTTGGCATAGAGTTGCTTATCTTTCAATGTTCTTAGAACTCTTCCCAAGTGCTTTCCTCATGCTCACCATTTTTTTTCATCAATAAGGATTACCACGAAGTTGTCCATCCACAAGTGGAAATTCGATTAAGGTAATTTATACATATTGCAGGTGCATTGGTCAGCCCAAAAGACATTGTTACCAGACATGTCATATCTGGTTCTGAAGGTAGTCTCTGCCTGATCTCAAGTCTATCTTTGAGAATATATGGGATCCTCTGGCATCCTCTATGTGAACATCTCATCATGTTGCAAGTTACCATGTCTAATTGCAAATCAACATCAAAGGTCTTATGTTTCCTGGCAAACCATGATTAGTCATGCCATCTCACGGGTCCCCGTATCTCAGTAGCTCTGCCCCCCACCATAGGCATTTGCCTTCTTAGTCTGATGGTGAACTGTAACCAGTCACACCATCTGGTAGCTCTGTACTGTGTCTCAAATCTCAGTCTCAACAATAGGTCTACTCAGAGGCCCTTACTTGAGTACATCAGGTTGTATAGATCAGGACCACCTTGGTTATCTTATCGTTCCCCTGCTTGCATCTTGCTTCCACTACACTTTCGCAGCTCTTCCCTGATATTGTGTATCATTGTCTGTTGCTCCGTTAGCATGCCTTGTACTTGTTGCATTAGGTCAAGGCCGGCCCTTAGAACCTTCTCAGCACCTCTTCCTTTAGGTCTCTCCATCCTAATGTGTCACCAAGGGACAATAAAAAGGAAGTAAGTTCCATGTAGTCATGAGGGCATTTTTTTCTTTCTACAAAATTTTGATACACCGACACTTTAGCGATAACATCTTGCACACATTTCAAGTAGTTTAGGGGAATTTCTAGATAGTATACGATTTATAGACCTTTATATGTCATATGCTTACTCTTTTACTTTACAGAACTTCACATGTTATGTTGCTTCCCAGGGGGTCACCCATCCTAAGATTACCCTAAATCAAGCACGCTTAACTGAGATGTACTGGCCCACAATATGGGCATCATCTCTTGATCACTTCCGAATATCACTCCCCAGGACTGGCCTTGACCTATTAGATTGTGTCAGTTGTCTCCAGATAGTCTTCTACCAGGTATTGGCTATAAATCTGTACTAGTCTTATGTCACATATCATGTGAAACATATACCAGTATAAACTTGGGAATGTGTCCCATACCCCATCCCTGACTTCCTTCTCCCTTCGTGCCCCGCCCTGTAATTGCATTCTGGGCACGAGTATTCGTCAAAAGGTACAATGTCGTCCTAATCCAAACATCATCCAGATACTCCATCACAAGATAGATTAGGGCTTCTATTTCATCTTAGCACTCTGAATCTTGTGCCACTAAGAAATTCTAAATTGGATTTTGGCTCAAATTATACCCTCAAAGGGCTTCTTAATTCCTATTCAGTCCCTAACTGGTTTCTACAATTCTTATTCAATCCTTAACAGGTTTCATAGCTTTTTGTCCAATCCAGGAGCTGTACTGATACTTGTCAAGTACATGATAGCTAAGATCATATCTATACATTTCCACCTCAATATGTCTATATGCTGATGTTGTCAAAACCGCTTGCTTTGATGCCAAAATGTCACACCCTCCTTTTAATGCAACATTAATTAGAGTAATAGAGCGTAGTTCAAATGGCATGTGGAAATAACATCGAAATATATTGTATTGATCTATAGTACATATTTACAATATAAGACCTTACTAAAGGGTATACAAATATTCACAAATTCAATCCCAGAAATTTGTCAAAAGGAAATATATAAAGCTTCCGGCTTCATTTTTGTCGGGCACGTCTCACTCGCCTCAGGTAACTGCTTTGCCTTTACAACTACTGACTTTAGCTGGGTTAATTTGTATAAAAATAATAAGGGGTGAGATTCAATTGAATCCCAATAGTAACAACAGTCTATCATGCAAAATGTGATAAATAGATAAGCAATGCACCACATTAGCAACACACAATAAATTGCAACAGAAATGTGCTCATGTATTTTGGGTCAACAGTACTAAACTGCCGTTGAATCCCTTTCTTGTTCCGTACACAATGGAATGAGTACATGTATTCAGGGTCAACTGCTACTGAACCCTTACTTGTTCCGTATGACAGTCCATCGTGGTTTATGTTTCACATCACAGTCCATCGTGGTATGTGTCATCATGACATTGTGTTTCAAAGCATCTGTAGGCACCACGAACACATGTGTATTGCATAAAGGAAAACAAGACATATATAAGTTCACATAAAGTATGAAAGAAAGTGCTACTACCTTAGATATCCGATTTTGTGCTATCTATCATGTTGTCCGTTAATTGTGTAATCATACAAGTCCAAATATATAGCAATGAGATGCCATTAATTATTCCATTTAATTAAGTTGGTTGTCATTTGGATTAGTTTTTAGATCACTAATTTTGTGCTATCTGTCTCCAAAAATTTCAAACTGACTGTCATTAGTCTCCAAATAATTCATGGGTACTCCGCACTTTTTCTTATACATTATTTCTAACATTTACTATTTTTCCTAGAATTTTCCAAATTTGGGTTCTTACCAATTTAATTTCGGATTTCTGGATAAAATTTGCACATAACTTTGAAAATTCATATCTAATTGTACAGACATCCAATTGAGGTGATTCCAAAGCCTAAATGTCCCTTATTGAGTATAGTTTTAGGGGAAAATGATTTTCTCAATTGGAATCATAACATTTCTAGGAAATTTGTCTTTGTATACTGCTCCAGAAACTGGCAAATTTCACTAGGCAAATGTCAAAAATTCAAATATCTTAATATATACATCCAAATAATGCAAATGACATATAAAATTAAAGTTTGACATGTCTATTTTTATACTAAAAGGTTTCATGATTTTCAGACATTATTTGCATGGGCAAAACTGATGCACAACATAACTGCCTCCTGTCACTTTTCAGAAATCAACCAAACTCACTTTGGCCACAATTCTTACACCCAAATCCACCATCTTGTTCCCCTTATATTATCATATACTTAGAGAATTTTGGTGAATGAAATTTTGGATGTTACCCACACACCCACACCCCCCCTCCCAAAAAAAAGAAGATCATAACATACACATGTACATGCATTTTTCTGTACTAATATTATAATAGAATTTCATTTTGGTGAAATATCATTTCACCCACCCACCCACAAACACACATATTCATTAAATTGTTTTAATTAATTATAGAGATATATTCCATCAGGAATAATGTATGCTTCGGTGTATTTGTCATCAATTTAATGTTGAAATTAGCATCCCCATTTTGAACTTAGGGCTTGCGGAATTTCTTTTAAAGATAAAGCACTTGCTCAAGAATTGCTGATTAGTGATTCAATATAGAGGGGATCTTGTTATTGCCGATTACCTTTCTAAATACTCCCACTATGCGAAGGAAAATAATTAATTGTTTGTTGTTGCGAGGATTCCTCGCTTTTTATAATGAAATACTATATGTTTACTAAAAAAATAAAGGCTAAATTCAAAAAACGTCTTTGAACTTTAGGTGTCGCATAACAACACCTCCCTAATCTGTAATAGTTTAAAAGTAAGCTTGAAGTTTCATATTTTGGCCATCAACTCCCTTGCCATTTGTGGATATTTTATATGATTTGTATTTATTTATGTATTTATTAGTTTTCATTATAGTTCATAAGATCATTAAACTTTCTTGGGATATATTAATAGATTCAAGCTCATTCTCATTACAAATTATATCTGTTCAATATTTCTATCTCTATCTCTCTATGTTTATTACACGGTGTAAAAGCCCTAATTGTTAGTTTTCACCTTGGCCATCGACTCTATAGGGCCAACCAATCTCTTGACTTCGACCTCCTACCTCTGTTCAAAGCGCCAACACGCCCGTGTTCTTTTCATCACAAACGATAAAATCACAATGTTAATATATTTTATCCCACCTGATTCATGTATTTCGGGGATAATTTTAGGCTATTTTAGATATATTATGAAATATTTGGTTCATTAGCCAAAGTTAGAAAATGGTCACTATTTCAATTTCCTATTTTGTAGTTAGGTAAATATTTCCAAAACTGTAAAATCATGATTTAATTCAATTCTTGCAGGTACAGTTGCTAACTCCTACGGAGGATAAATCTGAAAAGTTCAAAAAGAATTTAATGGTTGAATTTTGAAGGGCCAAATCAATTATAATGGGTGCAAATCTTATATCCAAAGCTCCTTCCTACATTCTTCTATTAATTCTGTCTTAGCTGCCAATCAAGAATCACATTATCCTCATAGGACTCGCACTTGAATACCACAAGAGAATGACTTTCCTTTTATCAATTTAGTTCAAGTCCTGAGATTCGATGGTATAGTTTTAAATAATTTTTGAGTTATATTACTCGAGAAAAATCCAGTTATAGATTATGAGCATAAATATTCTTTGGATTAGATTGATGTTGTCCCTGAGACACATGTTAGAATTTTTGTACAAGATCATTATGATTGTGAATTGAATTATTAATTGAGTTTTCATTACCAACTTAATTGTCAATATGATTTGCAAACATCTACATTAGTTTCATTCTCATATAGGCTTTATAGTCATTTGTTTCTTTCATTTACTTAGTTTATTGCATTTACGTAGTAGAGTTTTGCGATCAAGTTTAAGTCCATTCCTCTTCATCTTTCATCGTCTAAATTCAGTTATAAAGAACCACAAAGGGGGTCTAGCATTACTACACTTCCCATAAAATATTGCATTAAAATAATTATTGTGAATGTCTTCCCAGAACCAGGAGCATGATCCAAGATGCGGCCATTAGATAGTCACCCGCAAGGTTTCGGGCAAAAAAAGTAAATAAATTTGAACCCATAGTATTATTATATACATAAATATCAAACTATAGCTCTTTATAATTATTCTATCTATCCTCACTTTTTAACTTAACATGTAATTCATTTCAAAGGTATCAAGGTTGAGTGATGTAAACTAGAACAAGATGCAGAATTCAAATACAGACATATTAATTAGTATGAAACATGAACAAAATATGCAGATCGATTTTTTAAACACATTGAGATTAAACATAGTGTTTTAGAAAACCCAATTACACTTTGAAGTAGAACAAAAGGTATGCATAACACTTGCACAAATGAAAATTACTTCATATAACATAAAGATTTATGAACCCAAAACAAACAAACAAACAGAGCATTGGTGAATCAGCCAAGCACACCATACTTTGGAAATTCTCCTTGATGTCACTCCTCTACTTAGTTAGGTTCATTGAATCAATCGAGCACAAAAGAAAATGACTTCATGTAACATAATGATAACTTATTTTAGATGCTAAAACACAGCACATACTTGGTCCCAAAAACAAATAGAGGACTAAAGCATTCATAAAGCAAAACACTAAGAAGTAACTCGCCCCTCATCAGCGAGCATAGAATATCAATTTCATATTATTAACTCTAATTAAGGCATAAATTTATCACCTTTATACGAATCAATGTGAAACATTCACAGCTTTAATGAACACCAAATCCAGAACAACCACGGATGCCTTTACATAGATAGCCAAAGATGGGGGAAGGAGAATAATCATGATTTCAACAACAACAAAGAGAGAAATAATGATTGGAATGCCAGAAAATAATGGTCATAACTGTTCGTAGAGTGCGAAGAGAAACGGTGTGACTTTTGAAATTGCGAGAATAGGGCTTAGAAAAGGCTTTTAAACACTAAATATAATGGTTTGTCTCAAAAAGCTGTCAAATATGTAAGTTTCACGGTGTTTTTAAAAAGAACCATCATATATTTGTACCCTATATATTTAACAGTTTTTTAGATATAACCATCAAGTCAACAATATGCTTTCAAAACAACCAAACCTATAAATCATGATAGTAATATAAAACCATCAAATAGGGTTCAATAAAGGCTTTTGAAATGGTGTGACTTTTGAATTTGCGATAATAGGGTTCAGAAAAGGTGTGACTTTTGAAATGGTATCACTAAACCATCAAGAGAAATGGTGTGACTTTTGGAATTGGGAGAATTGGGTTCGGAAAAGGCTTTTAAACACTATATATAATGGTTTGTCTCAAAAAACTGTCAAATAAATAAGTTTCATGGTGTTTTTAGAAATAACGATCATTTATTCGTACCCTATATTTAACAGTTTCTTAGATATAACAATCAAGTCAACAATATGCTTTATTTTCCCAAAACAACCAAAACTATACATCACGATACTAATATAAAACCATCAAATATTCTCTTATATACTTAACCATTGTTTAAAGAACTGTTATATATGTATTTTACGGAATTCCACCTATTTATATTTAACGGTTTTAGAAAAACTGTTACTGATGCCAAATATATAAGTTTCACGGTGATTTTAGAAATAACCATCATATATTGGTATCCTATATTTACCAGTTTCTTAGATATAACAATCAAGTCAACAATATGATTTTTTTTTTTGCCAAAACAATCAAAATTATAAATCACGATACTAATATAAAACCATAAAATATTTTCTTATATACTTAACCATTGTTTAAAAAATCATTATATATGTATTTTACAGGATTCCACCTATTTATATTTTTAGTAGTGAAAGTCAATTTTAATAGGTCTAAAAGGTCTTTTATCTAGTAACATGTACATTGAGCAATATGCCATACCACTCTACTATCTAGTTTCTTCATCATTAACAATTGGGTCCGATGATCATATTGTAGTTATTATGGATTCATTGGTCCGAGTTGATGGTAGAAAATCAAGATAACTTGATAACGGTGGATCAATTGAAGGCTCAACGCTGGATATTCAGCAAACCTTCCAAAGGTAATGGCTATCTTTTAGGATATTATCGGACATATTTAAGGAACATAATTCCATTATGGATGGTGGTATGTTTAGAAATCTTACAATCATATCCAATTGAAGTTGTTCTTTTTTAGGCTCCTACTTTAATGTCACTATATATATAGATATATATCATCTCTTCTATATATAAAATACCAACGGTCATTTATTAGAGTGATTTGACATATTGTTCAATGTACTAACAAATGTGAGGCAGCATAGACAGTTAAGTATAATGGCAACTTTAAGGCAAAAGGTGTTGCAGTTCAAAATATGAAACATCAGTGATATTAGTTTCAAACTTTCGTAGATTAGGGAAGTGATATGCAGTACACTCAAAGTTGAGGGTTTTTTTTTTCAATTTGAGGAAAAATAAACCCCATATCATGTTTAAGTAAAGGAGACAATAAAGATATTACTACCTCTATGTTATGAAGATTAGTATAATCTAAAAAATACAAGGGCAAATAATTCAAAAAGATTTTTAACTAATAGGCCTTGGTTCTAGTGGAAGAGGCTTTGACTTAAAGAATGAGGTCTTGAGTTTGATTATCCTTGTTAATAGAGAAAACTCCTCTGGAATATCTACTCAAAAGGATTCAAAATGCCTTAAATATGCCTAAGTCATATACTCATATAATCATAACTACTCAAAAGGGTTCAACAATGCCTTAAATATGCCATGTCATGTACTCATAATAATCATAAGTACTCAAAATGGTTCAACAACGTCTTAAATATGCCTAAGTCATATACTCGTATATATAATCTTAACTACTCAAAAGGGCAATGCCTTGAAAATGCCAAAGTCATATACTTACATAGTTATATTAAAACAGAACAAGTTCTTTTTTTCCATTTTGGCCAGATATATATAATAGCAATTTTTAAAGTTTTCATTTTTATAGTAGGAGATTGGCAGGAAGTAACCGCACAAGCCAATGAGGGCATGAGCACGCGACAATGAAGGTATTTTAATGTAGTTTTTATTTTTAAAGGATTTCAAGCTAAGTATCCTTATATTATTTTTTGATATTATCAACTAGTATCTAGTTTGGGGTTTATGGCTATCATCTCACCACAGGTATCTCCACTGAGACTTGAACTCAAGATAGATCCAGACAGATCTAGCAAGGCTTTAATTCTCCCTTCCTATAAATATTATTTTAAGAGATGATCTACAATTTTTAATTTGATATATTATAATAGCGAGAAAACATTAAAACAAAAGTTGGTGTGTGTGTTTGTGTTAATTTTGTTAACTTTTCCTAACTTCTTTTTGTTGCTAATCAGTGTGATTTCTCCTAACTCCGGATCCCCACAATAGTAACATATACCTACTCTCCATAAGTAAAATTAATTTATCAGCATCACTTTAATCTTCAATCATTAGTTCTGCACTTAGGCTTTCGCACATTTCTCGTCAACATGTACACACGGTATATATTGCCTCAAGTCGTTTATATAATAGCAACTTGATTAATTTGAATAAATTAAGAAAATAAAATAAATTAGTTAATCTGGATAAATTTTACTTGGTCTTCCTAAAATACTATATACAACTCTAGTTATATATATATATATGTATATGTATATATCAATTTATAAGTTAGGTAAATTAATTTAATGAAAAAGATTAATATAGGAAATAAAATAAATTAAGATACCCAAATTCAACACTCAACTATGTGATGTGATGTATTGTATTGTATTAGGGAGATAAGGGAGGCTTATAATTTCAATTATATATGGAAAAGATATCATTACTACTTCTTTTTGTAATAGCAACTGGATAATTACTACTTTTTTTTGTTACAATGATGTAGTATGACTGTTAGTATATTAATGAAGTGCGTGATTTGAAGGCAAAAACACTACTACAAAAAATAACTAATGTGGCATTTTTTTTAATTAATATGTGGCGCTTAAAAAGCGCCACATATGTTAACACCACTATAAGTTCCTATGGCGCTTTAAAGTTTTAATTTTTTTTCTAAAAAAAATAAGACTTTAGGTGGTGCTTTTTAAGTGGGATACCCACTTTAGGTAGCGCTTTCTCACCTAAAGTCAATTTTTTTAAAAAAAATATTCTAGATGCAAACAAATTAAAACTTTAATGAAATATAATTTTAATATCAAATATGATACAAATAAACAGTTAACTAAGGATAATTACTGATTATTGGAATTCAAGTAGAGAGTTGAATTCCAACCTAACCATAAAACATGAAAAAAAAGGTATTAAAAATC
>JBAGKO010214434.1:0-12958 GCA_037177275.1 Acacia concinna
CACGTCCCCAACTATAATTGGGGACGTGAAATGTCTTTCTATTTA
Source organism: Acacia concinna (assembly GCA_037177275.1). Lineage (NCBI taxonomy): Eukaryota > Viridiplantae > Streptophyta > Magnoliopsida > Fabales > Fabaceae > Acacia > Acacia concinna. Next base: position 46 of record JBAGKO010214434.1, read on the forward strand.
ATTTTTTTGTGATCATTATTACAAAAATGCCATTGCCTCAATTTTTGACGTCCTTAATTTAAAAAACGGACGTTTTATGAGGACGTGAAATGTATATTTTGTAGTAGTGATAATTAAATATGAGATGAAAGAAGTGAATGAAAGATAATTAATAATTAATGTGTTTTTTTAAAAAAGATACTAAATTAATTAGCTCAACTAACATTTCTAATTTATTAAAATTAGGTGATTAAGTTTTATATTAAATAACAGAGGATTACTTATTTACCATTCTGTCTCTTGGTGAACTGGGTGGATTTATTCCTTTAGATAAGCACTGTATATGGGACTAGTGGCTATAAAAAGAAGTTTGAAATTGAATGATTAATTTATTAATAGTGGAGAATAAAGTAAAAGCCCATATCTAGGCTAAAATAAACTATTTGTTTTCTTCTTTTTTATTTGTTACTTATACACGATTTGGGCTTGCATCCCACTATAAAGTATCGGAAAAATTACATTGAAGTCTTAAATAAGAGAATATACATTAAAAAAGTTTTAAGATAAGAAAATATTACTGTCAGGTTTCTAAAATAAAAAAAAATATTACTATAAGTTCCCATTAACAATTCCAGAGTTATTAATTAAGTTGGATTAGCTAGAAGTAATCTACCTTAAGTAATATACGGTGTTTGTGGAAAGCATACTATTTATATATATATATATATATATATAAACATCTTTTTAATTGCTTTTGGAGTCTCCTCTTGTACCATTGAAGAGTCTTAATTTGCTTTGACAAAATTGTCCTAGTTTTTGTGTGGGTAATGAAGGCAAAATAAACCAAGAAAAATTGATCTAGCTAGCTATATAGTTGATGAAGAATTATTTCATATATTTCGTATCGGGATTTCAATAAATAATTTGTAGCCTTGCCTCCAATTTATAGTAATAAGGAACACGACAATTTATAGATAGATATAAAAGATAGTGTCAAATAGATACAAAGTTATCAGATTTATAAGTTTAAGTAAACTCATGATCAATATGTAAACTCATCATAAACTTAAATGGTCAACTTGTAAGAATTTATATTTATTAATAAATATGTGTTAAAAGTATATAATATAGGAAATAATTAAGTTTAAATATATTTTAAATATAAATAATGGAAATTAAATCATCAATATTTATAATTTATCATATTTACACAAAAAATTATGTGAAATTCATATATAAAATCACTAAACATAATTAAATCAAACAAAATAACATGAGTTTAATAGCTAGTTAACACAATTTGTAAGGTAAAATGTAAAATTAATAAATTTGATAGGTAAACTCAAGAGTTTATTACCGATTAGTACAAGTTTAAGTGCAAATGTAACATAATTCTGTAAAGGAAAAACATAAAATCAGTAAAATTAGAAAGTTAACTTGTAAGTTTAATAATAATGAATATATATATATATATATTGATTGTCCAAAAAAAATATACATATGTTCATTGTCCAAAAAAATTTACATATGTTCATTGAATGTATTAATTAAATGAGTAAAAAGAAAGAGAGACATTGATTGGTAGAAAAATGGAAACATTACACATACATACATACATACATACATACATATATCTCACTGTCTCTGTGAATTCACCGATGCAATGAGAAACGCCGAATACGAATAATAAGCAAGCACCGTATATAGAAGCACCCACTAAGTTCGTTTTGCCATGTCCTCCTTTTTAGGAATTCTTGTGCAAATTTATTTTGTCCATCTGACCAATTATAATACAAATCAATTATAATAGTAATCATAGTTGGTTACTAATATATTTTTATTTTTCATAAAATAAATAAATCCCCTAATTTAGATTTCACAAGTAATGAAAAAGTTAATATTGTAAAATCTTTTAATTTTATTAGGGATTATTAATCTTTTAATCCTTACACTTTGACTCGATATAACTCAATCCCTATATTTTTTATCAGTTATAACTCGGTCCCTGAATTCTAACTCATTGCAACCTAGTTCTTTTGGTTTTGACCATTTAATAATTTAGTCCCTAATCTTTATTTTAAATAAGAACTAAGTTATAAAATAGTCAAAACTATACAGATACAGTAGCAGTCAGTCAAAGTTGAGGAATTGAGTTAGAATCGAGCCAATGTTAAAAATTTAATATATTTGAGTGTGTGTGTGTGTATATATATATTATTTTTTAAGATATATCATATCACATATTATATGTTATTATTTTAATATATAAATATAACACCCGAAGTGTCCCGTATCATTATTTGGATTATGGATTAAAGAGTTGTGTTCAGAGGGTTGTGACTGGTCGGTGAAACCTTGAAGAGTCTTGATAGAACGCTTTATAAGGAGAAAGCCATACTCAAAACAAACATATAAGAAAAACTGTTTCTTCAATCACGAATTCCCTGACGAGTGACGGTGTTCAACAGTTCCCCATCCAGAAGAATTCAAACAGATTTCTAAGAAGATAATATTCATAAACGCTATGGTAATATGTACACAAGACTTCCACTGTGAAAATTATAATTTTGAATTTATATATTATGTTTAACAAAATACTTCAAAAAGGTCATGTTAAATTCATAAATCACACCAAGGTTTGTTGACATATACGAGTGTCTAGTGACAATTATAGAAGCGTCTATTGATAACTATAGGGGAGTTTAATGACAATTATATGTGTATTTAATGACAACTATACATGTATCTATGGGTGTTAATGGATGCATGTATTGTTATCAATGAACGCCCATATAGTTGTCAATATATGCTTGTATAGTTGTCAATAAAGTCTTTAAGGGCAAAGTAGTCAATTAACAATTAACAATTGAAATTAATAACACCAAAATTATAAAGGATTGCAGTACAATTTATCGATTTTATAGGACTTTTTTAACGTATTTGTTTTTCCATAGGACCATAATGCAATTCTCCTTTAATGATATAAATGGCAGAATCTATAGAATAATGTATACAAATTGTTCTAAGAATAAGTTTTCTCTAAATGAAAAATGTTTTGATGTTAAATAGGAATAATTTCGGTTTAGCTTACTCTTCACGCTTTTATGCAACCACGATTAATGTTATTGGTATGGATTTTGTTAGAATTAATTAATAGTACAGTTGGTTACTGAGATTGTAAGCTCAAGTTATTCATGTTTGAATAGTAAGGGAAGATAGCTAGAATATTACTTACTTAATCCGGTTCTTTTGATAAGCAATTTTCTTTTTCATTGAGGAAAATGCACTAGTGATTAAGATTAGTTAAAAAATAATGATTATGTCAAAAACATCACATCTTTTCCAATTAAGCCCGTATCTATGAACATATGAGAAGAGAGAATGAATATAAAATATATGAGAGATAATGAGTAAAAAATACGAGAAAGAATGTGTACTAAATAATTATATGAGAGACAATTAGTGATAAATATAAAAAGAATTGGATGGCGTATTAATTATTATTACCTCCTACTACTTTTATTAAATATGGGCAAACATTAAAAAAATTTAGTGTTAATTATTACTTAAACTTTGTGACTTGTGATATCATTTCCTTTTCAATTTCATCCTCTAGATCATTGTTAATTTTGCCTCTCATTATAATTGTAATACATATATTTAATTTTGCTTCTACTCAAGTGCGAGCCCCTCAATCCCTAAGTTCCCCTCCATAACTCTAGGATGACATCAACATTTGCAAAGAGTATACACTAGGGGATCACCACTTAAATCAACTCAATCAATACGCCTAAAATCAGGTCCAACAAAAAATTTCACGATCCACTACTACAAAAAATGCTTTTAACGTCCAGCCAATTAATACATAAACATACATACTAACTAATTAAAATGTCAAAACTTCTAAAATAAACTCTGCTCATAATCTATAAGTCCAAAACTTCTAAAATAGAGACAAGCAAACACCTATGGAAGAACTTAATGGCACAGAGATCAACTTCGAAAGAACGGAAGACAAGATTAAGGTGGTTGAAACACCAAACAACGGCGACACAAAGTGATAGGAGGGACAGTGGAGGCTTCGACCATGGCAAGCAAGAAAAACCTATGATAGCACACATGAAAGACCCATAGCGACAAGGACGGGCTGCAGCGTTGAAGGATCGAAGACAACAAGAAAGAATGAGCAACGGCAGCAGCACTTCAGAACGAGCTACGACAAGTGAGAATGACCATAAAGGACCGATCATGTTGGAGAATGAGCATGAGAGCAAGAGAGAATGGGGAAGAGAAAAAGAAGAAAAGAAGGGTGTGGTTAGATGGATTTGACAAAGAAGAGATAGATAAGGCTTTTATAAGAAAAGACGACAAAAATACGAGCGCGCGAATGTTCTAGATAAGTGTACCTAGAACCCTTCCACGTCCCAAATTAAAATTAAGTTCCACCGTGCAAGCATTAAGTTCCACAATATTTTCCCATATTTGAAACAAAAACTTCTACTCACAATCATTTGTAAAAGATAGACATTTTCCTGGCTACAAGTCTTATAATACTTCCATGTATTCATAGGTTGATTTATTTTGCATAAGAAATATCCATATGTAGATCTTATCTCAGTTTTATTGAGGTGACTCAAACACAAATATCTTTCAATAGGCACAAGAGAAGTCACTACAATCCCTCAAGTTTCATGGGTACATGAGAACCTTTACAAACCCATAAGTTTACTCCAGGTATTTGTGAAGCCTTTACAACTATCTCAAAGTTACTCCCTCTTACACCCCATAAGGATACAACTTTAATGATAAAGATTTACAATAAATATTCTCTCAAAAGAATAGATAGCTAAATTCACTAAGGCTCAGATGTAAAACTCTCTATTGGTATATTACATAATCATTGAGAAACAGAAAGCATAAGATATAGAGATATTAAAGTCAAAGTATTGTCATTTTGATACTGTATCCATGCAAGCTCTCTTCCTCTTGTCACTTTCATTTTGAACGTTTCTCCTTTTATAGTGTGTGTAGCTTTGATGACAGCTGGAGATGTCGAAGTATTAGTCGGCTCTTGAGGCATTTTTCTTCCCTTGAATATAGTTATTGGAGATCTGACCAAAAGTTCTTTTTGTGAACTTGATCTTCTTTCTTCTGACTCCACTTATAATATGATGCTTATCATGTAAGAACACCAGAACAACAGTTAGTAACAAGTAGGTATCAATAATATGAACACATTAATGATTTTCGAGTTCTACTATGATGCTCTGTTTTTTGGAAATATGATCATATATGAGAAGACCCAAATTTTCAACAAATACTTGAGTTTCTATTCAATGATTTCAGAAAGATAAATTTAGAGAGAGCCTTAGACTTGAGTTTGTCAAATTCTTAGACTTGAGTCTTTGCTTTGATAGATAATTGAATACTAGACTTGCATAGAGAATTTGAACACTTGACTCGCTGGATGAACACTTGACTTGCCAAAAAATATTTGAACACTTGAGTCTCAAAACACTTGACTCACAAAAGAATAGATGCACACTTAACTCACTTACTTATGGAGAACACTTGACTCGCATACAAGACTTGACTCATGAAGAACATTTGACTTGCTGGAGACACTTGACTGGCTGAAGAACACTTGACTCACAAAGGACACTTGATTTTCTTAGAACAGTTTACTTACATGGAAGACTTGACTCACATGGAACAATTGACTTGCAAAGAAGACACTTGATTTGCTGAACACTTGACTTGCATAAATAGACCACTTGACTCGCATGACTGATAACACTTGACTTGCTAAAAATAGTTGAAAACTTGAGTCAAGGAGAGAAAGAAGACTTGAGTCAAGGGGAGAGAGAACTTTTCATTTTACCTCCAAATCTAGAAATTGACATATCCTCAAAAAGCTCTTTGAATTCTCTTTCCAATGCAACAAGAATCATCCCCAAACTCATTTTATTCCAAACTATATCAATCAAATAATAAAAACTGTTTTGGAACATACGTTATACCACAATGTAAATTTTGGACTCTTATATGATCTTCTTTTAGATTAATCTTGGATTCATTAGAAAACTTTATAAGTCTAGTTTCATATCCAAAAATAATCATGTCAATTGAAGTTGTGGTTTGAGAGATATATCAAAACCATTGAAACTTGTCAGGATTATCATGACGTAATCAAGTACCAACTTTAAAGATTCATATCTCTTTCATATGAACTTATTTGAGTCTAATCTTAATGTCAATTTTTTCAAATTTGAAGTCTAGTTTCATACGCAATAAATTTTAGCTCAATTATATTTATGGTAGGAGAGATATAATCAAATTATTGAACCTCTATCATGTTGAACAAAAGCAAAGCATGTTGAATGTGTATAAACTCGAGTCTTTGTTTGCTCATAGACTCGAGTTTGCACATACAATTTCCATGACTCCCAGTTTAGGCAACTTTACTTCGAATAGTGTCATTCCAACTTCTATTTTATTAGAGTTCCCCAAAATCACATGTAAGAACTTGAATCTTAGTATCCCCATTATATTTTGTAAGTTCTTCTTTCTTCAATATATTCTCTTCTTCTTAATGATTATTCTTAATAATCCAATCATTTTTTTTCTCGAATTCTTCTCTCCCATATTTGATATCTTCATTATTGAACATGTTCACCATACTCTAACTTTATATGTTCTTCCTCTTCTTGAATAATTATTCTAAACCATCTTCCATAATCCTATTAGATGTCTTCTTCTTTTTTTGATAATAATAGGCATCCTAGGCTATTCTAGCGTAATACACTGCTAGTGCCCAAATCTCCCTCCATTATAAAAACTAACTCGATAGGTGGGATAGTCAATAAGTGCAATCCATTCCAAGCAGATAAGCTTGTTTTTCCAATAGGTAGCAGCTTTGTTCGCGTGATGAGAAATATGACAAACTTCAACTTCCCTGTCACTATCCAGAAGTGCTCTAACTTCAGTGATAAGTGTAAATTTAAGATGAATGTTATCTTCTTTTTGCTGTATCAATTGCACCACTTTTAAAGCATCAGATTCAAGGATAACTCGCCTAAGACCTTGGTCTCATACCAGCTTCAATTCTAATATCCATGCCCTCAATTCTACAGTTAAGATATCTCCTCAATTATCATTAAATACAAAGCCCCCAATATACTTACCAAAGTCATTTCTAAAAAGTTCTTCACATACGATTTTGTTAGGTGCCACAAAAGAACCATCAACATTAATTTTAGTCCAATCCTTTGGAGGTGGACTCCAACAACCTAATCGATCTACAACCAAATGCCCATTGATATTTACTCCCTTTAGGTTTCTCTATGTCTTCCTAATAGCCTCAAGGACTGAATGAGCTTGGTGCTTTAAACTCTCATTAGTTATGAGTTTACCTTCAAAAATTTGTGTATTTCTATGCTTCCAAAGCAACCCACATATAGTAGCGAAGAAGGCACCACAATCAACAAATTGACTATTATTCATTTTACAGATATTTTGTTGAAGCCAAGTATTGTAATTGAGTGAAAAGAAAACTCTTTGCTGTGAAATAGGCACCATCTCTTGCCAAAGCTTCTTTGTTTCCGGACAATCCCTTAGAACATGCTATAAGCTTTCAAATCTGTGGTTGCACCATGTACAACTATATTCAGCACATAATCCACGCTTATATCTCTCCTCATTCGTAAGTAACCGATTATGTAGCGATAACCAAATAAAGTTGCGACGCCTTTTGATGGTGTTCAACTTCCACACTTTGTTCCAAAATGTCTTCTTTAATTGCTTGACTAATCTACAAAATGTTTCACATTAAATGTGGTAGTTAATCAAAGTAAGGAATAATGCATGATACAAATTTTTTTCTCTTAATACTTGGCATCTATATTTGTCATCATCAAAATATACATCTAACAAAAAGTTGTTAAATATAATAATTATGTCAGAAATTTAATATTTTTTAAAAAAATGCCCCTATTTACATATGAGAGAGACAAAGTAATGATGAGAAAATGATAGAAGAGAATGTATGGAATGTAATAATTAATTGAGAAAAAATGGGAAAAGTGCATTTATTATTGAGACAAACTCAAAAGGAATCTTATATTTAGAAACAAGCTTATTAAAAAAAACTACATAGGGACAGAAGGAGTACTTTTTACATTGAGCATAGACCACTGAGGCTTGGATATTAAATAAAAAGGAAAAGGAATTGGGGGATGGGAAATCTTCTTAACTATTTTATTGTAAATAGTTTTTTATGTATATTTTTTTAAGTAAAATAGTTATATTGCAATTACTTTTACTTTAGAAAATTAACCCCTTTCTTTAAGCTTAAAATTTGTTATTTTTAATTAGAAAAAAGGTAATTATTTTATAGTAATTTTTTAGCTAAATTATACTTTTAATCATTTTAATTTTAGACAAGGTTCCATTTGCAAATAGTGACATATCTTTTGAGAAGATTGATTTTAAAATAAAAATATAAAAGTCATTATGTTAAAGAATTAAAATTTGGACACCTAAGCATTTCAAATTTGTTGACTAATCATTTTCCATTAGGAAAGTTAACAATATTAACTTAAGGAATTAAAACACATTTTTAAAAGTTAAATGAATACAATGGAAACTTATCTAAAGGACTAAAAGTATACTTAGCTTCTTCTTTTTCCCCTAGGCACATGTATCATTTTACGTAATACTACCACAAATTTGGGCATGCTTAATACATAACAATTACAACTAATAAATGTCATGTATGTTGAGGCAAAGGTTGTGTAAGGATGTATAACATTAAAATTAATGGTTAATTATGCGCACTATCATGTATTGTGAATGGAAAAATACAAAAATAACGGTTGTAGTCAAAAATCATCATTTGGTTAGTAACAAAAATGATGTTTCTTTTGAAACAACCTCCATATAACACTTACAAACGATTCGACTTCCAACCTCTTACATCAATGAAGACAAAATTTAATGGTCTTCAAAAACAACTGTCATGTAACACTTTCAAGTAATTTGTATATCTTACCCCAAGCACCAGTTCATAGGTCATAACCCTTCGTACGTATCGTCAAACCCTTGGTAACATTACTTAGGCCTCTATTTAAACTCACAAATTCATTGTGAGTCCTTCTACTTTTATTCATCGGTCTCATGCTTCTTCTCTCCATTATGTTAACATCCCAGGGAGTTCCTCCACTGCCACCATCGCCACATCCTTCAAACCTTGACTATCACACAAGGCATCTCACGGCATACGCTAATGCCAATAGGCTAAACAGAAAGTTAAACCTCATACTTCATCACAATAAGGTTGAATATAACTTGCAGTCATACCCTTCATCTCCTTCCTCTGATGATGAGAATGAAGAGGAGGAGGAGGATGAGGTTGAAGACAGTGGTAGTGATAACTATACACCACTATTGTATTTTTAAAATATTTTTAAAAAAGAAGTTATAAAAAGCAACTTCATAATAACTATAAAGTAATTTTTTACTGTGGTAACAAAACACCGACATGCTTAATGGTTCAAAGTTAATAAACATAAATTAAAGCTTTCTAACCCTTTCCTTCCCCATGTTGACTAATTCTCTTCAATAACTTCGATTGCAAATGATGAATAATGGATTGATAGTTTTCTTTCAAAACAAATGTCATGAATTCAAAGATGAAAAATGGTGTTTATAAAGCAGCCACCATGAAACTCATGAGAAAAACATATATAATTGCACGGATTTATCCTCTTCAATAACTTCCAATGCAAGCTTCACTTCCAATCTATTTAAAATCCCAATTTTCATACGTTTTCTTCACCCTCTTCCTCATCATAATCAAGTAATGTGTTGTAGAAATGCCAGAAAATCGTCCTCCCCAACCTCCCTCTCCTTCTCTTCGTGCTACTTCTTTAACATGCACTTTCTCCTACTTCCCTTCCTCCTCCTACCCAACCTGCATGCCCTCCTTGTGCTCCTCCTTCCCAACCTACTCCTCCGCCTACTTCTCATCCTTCTCCTTCCAAATCCTCACCCCAGGCTGCTTCCCTTCCTCCTCCAATCAAACCTCTACGCCCTCTTCGTGCTCCTCCTTCTCAACATGCTCCTCCTCCTGCTTCATTTCCTCTTCCCATCAAACCTCCATGCCTTCCTCATACTTATACTTCTCTTGTCTTTGTCTTCTCGAATGATTTAGATCACTCCTATAAGGATGATGTATGTGCGGGTTTTATTTATTTATGCTTTTAGTTTTATATAGAAAAAGATACTTAAGTCAAGGATCAAACATAAATATAAAGAAATTAATTATAGACCTTACACTTGTTATTAAAAAAACCATGATAAGTCAAATAAATAACATAATACTCAGTAAACTAAAAAAAATAGTGATAAAGTTAAAAATATAATTAGCGAGTCTTACCAACTAACTGTTATCTAAGACCTTAGACATTGTTGGCTTGTTGATAACATAATTCAAGGTTATTTGAACATAACCATTACAAATGTAAAATATATAGAGGTTCTTACCAACTACACCATTATGCATTATCTTGAATTCTATTTGGGGGGCCAAGGTGTAAAATATCTAGTCAGTTTGATATTTGAAATTTCACTCAATCAAAAGCCCTAGCCCTTTCCATCTTTATAAAAGGAGTTTATTCAACCTCAGTTTTCTTTCTTCAATTTACGGCTGGGTTGACATAAGGTTTGTGGTTTTTCTTTTAATATGCATTTTTGTGAATTCCTTCTAGGCACAAATGATTATGGGGGTTTTGTTTATAATTGATTTATGTTAGATGGGGTCTTTAAATAAGTAGTAGATGTATGGCAATCGGCTAATGAGATACTACTAGATGGAGTAATATATTTCCTTGAGTTTGCATTTGTGCATAATCCCCAAAATGGCAGTTTGATTCTTTGTCCTTGTGTAAAGCTTAGCAATGTACTGGTGTGATGTAGAAACATTTATATTGCATTTAGTGATGTATGGAATTGATCATACTTATACATGTCGGATAAGGCATGGGGAGGCAAATAATAGGATGGTTCAACATACTGAAGTTGTGCATCACCTTATTTTGACGGCAACCATCTTGATGATATGGCAAAGTGTTAAAGTAGGACCTTGGGGATTGTCCTAAATTGATGGAAACTCTTACCCCATGTTTGAATGGAGAGAAAATTTGGGGGGAAAAGAAAATTATAGTAAGTTTTTTACTATTTATAGAAGTTTTAAAACCTAGTATTCATTTTCTCCCCCTTTCTCTCCACTTTTCTCTCCATCCAAACACACGGGTGATGTGGTGAAGCCATTGTATGATGAGTGAACTAATTTTACCTTATTAAGCGTTGTGTTGATGTTGTACAACTTGAAGACGAGAAATGGGTGGTCTAATACAAGCTTCAAAAAATTGCTCGAGGATTTAAATAAAATTATAACAACTAAAAATGTGATTTACCCAAAACATATGCCACAAAGATGTTGCACTTCTTCTATCTTAGCTATGAGAAGAAACATACTTACCCTAACAATTGTATCTTTTTCAAGAATGAGTATACATCGCTAACACATTGTCTAATGGGAAGAGCTCAAATAAGGCATTATGGTGTTTCCTTATTTCAAAGTACTATCGCTAGTTAAATATATTGCAATTATGCATGTAAAGGGAAAATATGATGTTAATAATGTTACCGTCAATTTTTATTGTTAGCTATATTATGATATTATAGTGATTTTTTATTAAACTTATGATTGCACCAATGACTATTTGTCAAAACAAGGATTACAATTTTGTCTTAGAAATTTTAATGTAGGAATTTTGAGAATTTCAATTTTTAAACTAAAATTGCCTCAAAATTGTTAACAAAATATTAATATCATGTTTCCTTTTACCCTTAAAGTATAAGTCGTCAACGTTATTTTTGAACTGTTAAAGCAATTTTGCTCATTTTTAATACTTCTACGGTGATATTGATTCAACAAAAACTTCCAAATATTTACAGTTCTTCTACAAAAACTTCCAAGACAAAAAATTAGACCTTAATCCTAAAAATAATACCCACTTAGATGTTTTAATCATTTGGTAGTAAATTGGTGATAATCACTATGTTGCTATAGTGTATAGGGATTAAATTTGTGATTGAACCAACAACTATTTGTGAAATTAAAATAGTATTATGTCGCTTAGATGATATGATTATTTGTTAGTTCTAGTGCTGAGCATTTGATTTTTTGGTTCGGTTTTTGAATTTTTACGAAAATGGAACACTGAAAATAACCAAATCAATTTAACTTTTTTGGTTTGGTTGTTAAATTAACCAAATTATTAGAACACTACAACACAGTAGAGTTTGTCTTGATCTACTCTAGGGGAAGTTTAAAAAAATTATACATGGAACGAGCAAAAAGGAACCTCAAGTGATCAAAGAGTCCTTGGCGATGTCAAAAACATGTGGCGCAATTAGTCTATTGAGATTTTTTACCTTCACTTTAACTCCATATTTAAGGAATTTGAGATCCATGAAGTTCATGAGTTACAATGAGACGAACAAGAAGAGAGAGAGGAGAATGAGAAGAGAAAGGAGGGGAGAGAGAGAGAGGAGGATGAGAGGAGAAGGGAGGAAGGGGGGGACTGAAACAAACAAGGAGATTGGTGACAATAGGGGTGTTTATATTTTTCCCGTCCCGACCTTCCCGTCCCGATCCCGAGCAATCGGGATGGGAAAATCCCGTCCCGAAATTTTTCGGGATGGGAAAATTCGGGATCGGAAAAAAAAATTTCGGGATCGGGAATGGGATTTCCCGATCCCGAAATTTCTTGATCCCGAAAATTATTTTTTTTATTTTTTTTACTTTTTTACATTATTTTATATTCATTATTATTAAATAATCTATAAATTCATTACTCATCTCACTATT
>JBAGKO010214464.1:0-12954 GCA_037177275.1 Acacia concinna
CTCATAACTAAATCATTAAAAAAATAAAAAGTTAATAGCAATTAGTAAGTCGAGTTTAGAACCAAACTATTAAAAAAATAAAAAATTAATAACAATTAAAAAGTCAAGTTTGAAGAGAGAGGAGAGATGGTGAGCATGAAAGACAAAGTGAAAAAGGAAGCCACGGTCTCAGCTCTCACGAATGACAGATGTACGGCAACCTTGAGAGATAAAGTGAGAGCAAGAGTCACGATGTCGCGAACACTAACCGTCAAGGTAAGCTTCTCGTGTGACTGCGTGAAGCCGTGAGAGGCTGACAGAGAGGCGACGTCGCGATGGATGTCGCTATAAGGGGCTAAGTGAGAGGATTGGCGAGAGGCAAGACCGTGAGGCTAGGGTCTATTAGAGCATTAGTATTGGATTTAAAAGAAGGAGTAGACTCCTATTTTCATTTTGGGCTTTACATATTTTTTTAAAAAAAATTGTTAACCATGAACCCATTGAGCTAACCCACCACACGTATTACCAACTCTAAAAAAATGTATGCTCAACTTGTAAAAGCAATAAATATGTAAAAGAAAATGTTTATTATAAAAGACTTAAAAGATTATAATTATTTAGAAAGATAAAAAATTTAAAGGAAGAATTTCATTTAAATACCATTTGAATTTCAAAATCCTCAATCAGTCTTACTACCTATAAGAGTTATCGAATTACCCAAATTTGTAATGTAATTGACAACTCAATTTTATGGAAAATCACATATTTAAAATTTTAAAATTGAAAAGGTATTTAAATAGAATTTTTCCAAATTTAAAAACTAATTTATTGATTACTAATTATTTCAGACTAAATCCCTACATTTTCTCTATCCTACCAATAAGAACCCTAACTATAGAAGGAGGCTAGAGATAAATTCAACAAATATTTAAGATGTGTGTGTGATTAGGGGTGTTCAAACCCGAGACCGAGATCGGGATTGAAAAATTAACCCTGATCCCTAGAAAATCCTAGTATCACTTCTTGTTCCAGATTTTTTTTTCTTTTTTTTAAAAAAATTATATTAAATAAATTTTTCATATTTTATTATAAAAAATAATCATTTAACAACTAATAAGACCATAATATTTATATAAATTGATGTAGAGTTTAGAAATTATGTTCATTATTATTGTTTTCATCTTTGTTATTATCTGTATACTGTATATAGTTAAGCTTAATATGACAATATATACGGTTTAATTCCAACTAAATATGCTATACATATATTTTGAAAAGATAACTAAATTAATAGAGGTAAGAATACACAAATAAAATGATAGTTTTAATTTATAAGATAAAAATAAAAATAAAAACTAGGACTGGGGTTATCCTGGGATCCTCAAAGGTGATCTCGGTTCCGGCCGGCATCAGAAAATTCCCAGGATTAAAATTCTAAGACTAAGACAAGAATATCGGTATCGAGATTTTTAAAATACCTCTATGTGTGATGCCTACATTTAGTATCCTTGCTATTAGTTGTCTAGCATTTTACCTTCAACATAAACAAAACTTGAATTTTTACAAAACCGTCGAACAATTTAAGTGGATTCGATTGAAAGATTATTTGAATTTGTACGGTTGACTAGTGTTTTGAATTTAAATAGACTTTGAGTGATCCACAATACAAGCAGTTTATGATTGGGATAGAATCTACCACACGCAATCGCAATCGTCATTAACATATGGATAATAACTCTTTTGAAATTTTTTCCTCAAATTTCTAGGGTTAATTAAGGGTAATATAGTAATCAATAAATTACTTTTTAAATTTTTTATCCTTCTAAATAATTATAATTTTTTAATTCTTTTATAATAAATATTTTCCTTCCTGATCCTTCTCCCTAATTTTTTCAAAAATATTGAAATAGGAAAAAGATAAATAGGTGATATAAATTTCTAAAATCCCATGTCAGAAATTAGGGAGGAATCCTGGATAATAAATATTTTAAAATTACTTAAATGCCTTTACCCTTCTCTCATCCTCTCATATTTTCTATGTTACATACTTCTGAAGTTGTTAATCAATATACAAATATTGTTATTGATCCATGAAACATATGCCCACAAAATTAAACATGTGTATAAGTGTTAGTTTTTTATATATGAAATTGTGAAACATACTATTAAAGTAGTTAATCTGAATACTTAAGTTTTTAATATAGATGTAGATATTGTTAGTAACCTTTGAAACTTGTGCCATCAAAATTAGACTTGGCATAATTGTTGACTTTTGAGATATGAAGTTGTGAAACATTTAATCAATGTCGTTTATCTAAACCCTTGCGTTGTAAATTGAGATATAGATATTGTTATTAAGTCATGAAACTCTGCCCTCACTTAACTTAAGGTATTTTGGTCTTTTAATTCAATTTGAAAATATCATATTCCTACAATTCTGACATGGGATTTCTCATACTCATATCACTTATTTGTCTTTTCCTTATATCAATTGTATTTTTTTAGGATTTTCCCTATTAAATACGAACTCCAATTTTATATATAAGACCTAATTGATATTTTTAGATACTACTATAAAAGCTAATTATATTAGCATTTAAATTTATCATTTTTCTTTAAATTATCTTGTCTAACTTATAAGCTGTTATATAATACAATGATACACAATATATTATATGATTAAGTAATTTATTTTATTTCCTTAATCTCTTTCAAAAAAAATTAATTGAGTCTTATAATTATGATCAGAGGTTATATAATATCTTACATTTGTAAATATTTTTCCCAATTTACTTATATTAATCACTAATGATACATCAACAACAATTATATAAGAGAGATTGAGATAATTAAAGAAAATGATTGTGGTATTTCATAATAACATGTTATAGGAGTATTAATTAACTTAACTCACTCTTTTAATTTAATCAAATTAAGTAAATACTAAATACTCCACTGATGCTAAATATAAAATAGATTTTTAACTTTTTTTCTAGAGACTAAGAAAATTAAATAAAGTATTTAATCATACCATTTGTAATGTATAATTATATCATATATTAATTTATAAATTTGACAAAATAGTTTGAAGAAAAGTGACAAATTGAAATACTTTAAGGTAATAATTAATTTCCTTAAAATTCTCTAAAAAATTCAATTGGGTTTTATATATTGAATTGGAGGTAGTATATTTTAGGGTTAATACCACTTTTAGTCTTGAAATTTTACTTAATTTTAGTTTTGGTCTCTCAATTTTAAAACAGTAGTTTTGGTCTTCAAGTTTACTCTATTTGTAACAATTGGTCCCTGAAGTTTGAAAAGGAATTGAAGTTGCATTTAACGGTTTAATTCATCTTATGTGGTCATTAACTCTGTTAAATTGGCTTATGTGGCATACAAACTAGGAAAGTTGATATGGAAAATGTATTATAAAAATTATGAGCTGGATATTTATTTTTTTGGGTTAAAGAACATTTTTTGTTTGGAAATTTTTTGAGGAGCGATTTTGACCCAAAAGTTTATAAATGGAGCAATTTTGCCTCTAGCCATTAACTCTATTAATTTTGACCATTAGTTAACCATATATATTGAGATGACAATTTACAAGTCATCCATGTCATTTTTTTAAGGGGCAAATCTGCCCTGAAAGTCTTAAATCTAACTTTAAAAAAATATAGTAGATGACATATGTACTTTTTGAGATAGGTTTACACTTTAAAAAATGATGTGGATAACACGTAGACTGTCAATTTAGTATGTTTGATCAACTAACGGTTATGAAAAAATTGCTCCCTTTTAGAAATTTTCAGGTAAAATCACCCATTGAAAAACTTTCAAGGCAAATGCCTCTTAACCCTAAGAAGAAGACCCTGACTTTATATGGTTGTGTCGAACATCATATTTTGGAAGACCTTGACTTTATATGATGTAAATCTTATCGAGAAATTTTAATATAAATTCCTCTTAGGAGATCTTTTTTTTGTGATGTTAGATGATGATGTTTGCCATATATTTAATATGATAATCATACTTTTTTGTGGGGAATGTAACTATGATATATACTTGGATCGTTTGAATCCTTTATTAGTTGAAATTATTGTAAACTTTGACTTTGATACCAATAGTGTTGAAGGGAGGGTGTCTAAAACATGGTTTTGGTTCCAATTGTATTGAAGAAATTATCCCAAACATGGCTCTAATACCAATACCAATACCAATTGCATTAATTCATATCAAGGGAAGACATACTCGAACCTAGCTCTAATACCAATATCGTCAATTAGGTATCCTGAACCACTGATACCACTAAAAAAGTTGAAGGCATGTATCCAAACTTGGCTGAGAATGTCCACTTGAAGATTGGATATATTAATGGCTATTTGACTCTTTTAGGTCATCGATGGTCTTCATTAAAGTTTGACAAGCTAAAATTTGCTGAAGAACTACTTGAAGCTTATAAATTGTACTTGAATGGCTTAGATTCTCTAGCTTCCAAGCCTTATGAAGTTGAGTTCCAATGACTTAAAATGATCAAGTGTTTGCAAGGTTGGGGACGGTATAATGAAATACAAACGGTGGGTTACGGGATTTTGGAGAAGCTGCGTTTCACTTTGGGTCAGGTAGAACAAAGTACATACCCTAAACTGTTGTTGTGAAATATGATAGGTATGATAACTTGATGTTGTTAATTTACATTTGTATGGTTTTAATTTAGACTATCACCCCTGAACTTGTTTTTTTAAAAAACTTTTGCAATAGTTTTTTTAATTGATGTTGTGAAATATAATAGTAATGTTTTTAATTTATAATTTGACGTTGTTAATATCTATAGTCTGTTGTCCCTTTCATTGGGGGCATTTTATTTTTTATTTTCGAAACATTTGAAAAACCCCAAATTCTTATCAAGACATGATATTTCTTCATTCAAACACATTGCCTTTTTTTTCTTCAATTTTTTAGTATTTTTGAGGATTTTCCTATTTTTTTACTTGAATAAAAAAAATAAATTTTAACTAAGCATGTTTTGGCAAAAAAAAAAACATGTTTTCTTGTTGTTGCATAATCATCAGAGGTTACCAAAAAATTTTAAGATAAAACAACTTTTTCCAACTTAATTTTGGTTTGACACCACTGCCGATTTCATCCATTAGCCATTGCACTTAAGAATGACATTAAAAGCAAACAAAATTTGGGATACCACTTATTCCATTTAACCACTTATTTTATCATGCTTAGTAAGGCTTGTTTGGTATAACTTATTTGAATCAAATAAGATCTTATGCACAAAATACAAGAAAGACCCATCTCACATACTTACTCCGTATTTCGCAAATAAGATTTTATTACCTATAAATAAGTTATTCTAAACAAGCACTTAGTTAGAATGATTATATTATAAAATTATATAATTGAAATTCTTATATTAATATATTATAATTACACACTTCAAATATATTTCATTCAACATATTCATGATAAAAAAAATTGTTCATGTTTTTTTTTTAAAAATGTTATATTTCTAAGCTGAAAAATCATTTAAACCTTTTTGAAAAACTGCATCTGCATTTGTAATTGACAACTACTGACACAAAAATACAGAACTTCAACCTTCCTTTCCAACCTGCATTCATCAGTATATTAATGATGATATTCTTGTTCTCTTGCAGATTGAAGAGGGTAGAACACATCCTGCTGACAATCTGGTAGACTCCACCTTTCGATTTCACATACTTTGTCAATGTTGGGCGGCAAAAATCTTTCAACATATCCATATTGTATGATGCCCTATCAACTAACTGTAAAAAAATTCCCCCATATTGGCTGCAAATTCCTTTTACAGTTTGTGATACGTACCGGCATCTGATACTCTTAGCCATGGCCACTGAATTTAGTCATTAAAACACTAAATAAATCATTACTTATAGTCAAAAGAAAAATTAGAGATTTGATATAATGAGAGATAAAGTAGTAAGAAAAATTTATTCGTAGTTTCTAATCAAAACATATACCTCAACAATCTTTTTAGAATATTCTTTAACAGTATTAATAGTTTGGACGATAATCTACATTCAAATAGAGAGGACGTCCGTATAATTAAAGCAAAACAAAAGAGTTATTAAAGTTTTTTACCTTTTTCCATTTTCACATGTTCATCTCAATATGAGCTTATTCAATAGTTATTATTGCCCAATTTGTCAGCTTGGTTAGTCATCAAGCTGCATTAGCATCTTAAACAACAACAGAGAAATATTTTTACATACTCTCGTACCAGCTAATATAAACCCTGGCAAATAATGTTCAAGTAAAGGACTCAATTTTGACTCCTGGTATGGATATAATGCTCAATATCAATGTAATCCATTTTCCACAAAAACAAAATCTCAAGTTTTATGCCTTGTATGAATAGATCTGTTTGTTTACTTTGGTGGTATATCCTTTTTTTTCACTGGGAGTATCTAGTGTGAACAAGAATGCTAAATAGTAGTTATAACAAAGAATATACTCCCTCTTATCCTTAATATAAAACTTATTTAGTAAGTGGATCTTAATTTTACATTATTTATTTATTAATTAAATTTATCAATGTTTTCTTTATTTACCTTATTAATATTCTCTCAACAATAATTGAGAAGGAGGATAAATGAGGAAATTAAGGAAGATGATTAGACTGTTTTAGAAAAAACATATCATATTAATTAATTTAACTGACTATTCTTAATCTAATTAAATTATGTGAATATGTGTTGTATTAAGAACAAGAGTATCATATTTTTTAGCACAACGCCTCCCCTGATGCAGCAGTCGACTAAACTCTTGCAGAGTCCTTGTACTGAATCACTGATAACAGAGTATGATAAATCACTGATAACAGAGTATGATAAATCACTGATAACAGAGAATGATACTTAGTAACTTAATTATGCACGTGTACGTACAAGTTCAAACTCACTCAAACCATCTGCCTCATGAAGAATGTACTAAAGAAAGCAAATTGTATAAAAATTTACCAATTTTGTAGCAGTAATTGATGAATGATGCTTTGCCTTCTTCTCACGATTGCATTCACCACACCAGCCAGGGAAATCTTTTTTATACCTTTTCATCTCTCCGATGACACAACTGCAAAGAAATAATGCAATGTATTTCTTTAATTTGATTCTCTTTTATGAGAAAAAGCAAAGAACAATAGCAACTAATCCTCTCAAGAAATAGATTAAGATTTAAGAATCCGGAGGGATTATAAATAAAAAAAAACAATTGAGTTTTCTTTAGAGTTTGTTTACTATGAGGGATTTAGAGGGGAGGGGAAGGAAGGGGAAATTTTTATAAGTTAAATTTAAAAAAAATTAAAGAAGTAGGGTTAAAAGTGTTAAATTATTTTTTTATACTTTTTTTATGTTATATTTTCTCTTTATTAAAATTTTGTAATCCCACTTCAATTTTTTTAAATTCAACTCCTAAAATTTTTAGGGAGAATTATATTGAAGATCCCAAATAAAAAAATTTATTTTTTGACAAGTCCCAGCTAACTCTTCAAGTTGTTAATATAACTCCTCAGCTTGACGTAGGGACCTTTCTGATATTAATTTCCTTATTTAGAACCTCAATGTAATTCTCCCAAATTTTTATTTCCCCTCCCCTCCCCTCCCCTCACACCAAACAGCCCCTTAAGCATATTTTTTTGATTTGAAACACTCTACATAAACAAATCAGAAAAGCCAGAGATGTATAACAACCCATAGTCCAAAAATATCCTTAACAATTACTAATTATTACTGCCCTGATAATTCCATTGGATCAAACTACGAACCCAAATAAAAACAACTGAATAATATATTTTGACTATCCAAGCAAGGATAAGCCTTTAGAGGTAGAATCAAAGACAGTTAAAACACACAGAATGAGCAATCTTTTACAAGTCTAATTTATAATAATGTTGGGTGCAAATAATAAGCAACTAGTAGAGACTTCACAGAATAAATTTTTTTTATACGGTTCTCTAAAGAATCACACTCTCATTTCTCCTTGGAGCTAATTCAATGATTGATCATGACAAGAAAAGACAGTAAATCAGTTATGGCAATTCAGTTCTGCTGCAAGTTAAAAAAAAAAAAAAGAGGTAACTCAGATTCTCATTATCATCAATATATGAAGATCATCTGTTCTAGAAGAGTAGAACTCTGTGTATCCCCAAGAGTGAAAAATCAAATATGCTAAGCATTCTATCGTCTCAACACCAAAAGTGAGAAATCAAATATGACAAGGTTATTGCATGGTTCACATATCAAGATCCTAAGCCTTCTTTAGTATACATGTGCAGAAAAATTGTATTTACCCTGTAAAACGATCAAACATAGTCTTGGTAGATATGAGAAAAATCGGGTTGCCTATAATAATGGAAGCTATTTAGCGAGGACCATTTTATGACACATTCTATGACATAAAGGAACAAGCACATGACAAAAAACATGTCCCTGATAGCTAATATCACTAACACTCGCCATAGGAAGCTAAACTATCATCTGTCAATTGTAGCTAGTATTGCTAATGTTTAGTACAGCCAAAATGCTCAGCAACAGCTAGTTTCTTTTTAAGTACCTTCTTAGGTTTTAAATATAAAATTTAATTGATTTTTTAAAAAAAAATTAAAGAAGGTAATTAAATAAGTGACTTGTTCATATCATATATAATAAATCCTTATAGTGTATATTAGCTTATGACTTAGACACCATATTTATTCATTGTATTGGGACGCATGATTCAAAATTTTTGGTTTGTTTGGTATGAAAAATAAATCACTTGTAAAATCTTATATACAAAGCACGAGAAATACCCCTATCACATACTTACTTCATATTTCACAATAAGTTACTTATAAGTCATTCCAAATAAGCCAAAATGTCTCGTTCATCCACTTCTCAAAATGGTCAATCTAGAAAGACGACAAGGAATAAAACTGTAATAGGCCCACATACTATAGGTTGGGCCTAGAAGTTGATCCACATGAAGGCCCATATGGAGCTCACACACATAGTACAATGAGGAGACCTTGGTTATAAATTTATAATAGGGTTAAGATGTAAAAATAATCATCAATTCTTATCAAAAATGTAAAAGTAGCTATGAACTATTTTTTGAATGAAAAGTAATCATGAATTTTAAAAAAAGAAGATACAAAACCATTAAGTCACTATAGCGCCGTTAATTTTTTGTGAGGGTTATTGTAACAGGGTTAACATTTCGCTACAGTAACTTAAAGGTTTTGCATAATTTTCTACAGTTCATAGTTACTTTTGTTCAAAAAATAATTCATGGTTACTATTGCATTTTTTACAAGAGTTTATGATTATTTTTACACCTTAACCCTTTTGTGAATGTCCCTTCCCCTCTCTTGTCTATCATTTCTCTCTCTAGCACAATCACTTTCTCTATGACTGGATTCCTTCTCCTTTTATGCTACTCTCTTATTCTATAATTTTTCATTTCTATTGTACTAGAGATTTGTTGTTTCCCTTATATAATTGAACCTATTAAAAGTATAGGAGCTCATAATTTTCATTGAAAATTATTCACTATTATTGACTTGAGTACATTATTTAGTGATTATTTGTGTGATCATTACAAATGGTGTTTTCATTTAGTCCAACCTCTTATGCCATGGTTGACAATTTCGATCTGGATGAGCTCGAAGAAGGGATCAAGCAATTTAAGAATTGCGCTTCTATTATGGTAACAAAGATGAATGGTTTTATTTCAGCCATGGAATTGCTACATTCTAATAGAAAATATTTTGCAAACCCACTTCCCCTTTACTCCTCATTCTAGAAGAAAGGGAGAATATAGAGGTTGAAGGAGGAAGAAATGTGAGCTTCAAAATGAATATGAGAACACACCGCTTTACCAACCAAAAGAAGCATGTACGTTCTTGATCGACCAACAACAATTTTAATCAAATATGTGATACCTCTTGTTATAAGTGTAGAGAAAAGAATATATAGCTGAAGTTCCCAAAAGTTCATTCAAGTGAGATACCAAGAGGCATGAGTGGGGAGGGAAGTAAACCGGTTACAAAGTCAGCGTAATGGAAAATACTTAATATTGAGTGGTGCAAGCACAACTGCAAAAAAAGATATATAACGTCAGTAAAGTAGGTCCATTTTTAAAAATACTAAAGTTAAAACAAACGTGGTGACAATATTATAATAATTAGGTCCTTTTTAAAAACAGAAGCCAAAGGCCACCCCTAAAGAATAGACGCCAATTAGAGAAGACGAAAATTCATTTTTTTCTTTTATCTTTTTTTTATGTCTGTTCTATTATAGAACAAACACCTGTTCAGCGTTTGTTCATCTCTGTTATGATGAAACAGATACTCTATTGAGCATATGTTCATCAAAACATACGCCATATGGCGCCTGCCGACAGCTACAAAGGTGTTTGTTGTAGGCGTCAGACAAATATAGTGTCCCTTTTAAAAAAATGGACGCCATTTTATCTCCCTGTCACCGCCCTCAAACATTTCTCTCATATTTCCTCGTCTTTTGAACTATTTCTTTCCTATTATTTCGTCTTCTAAGCTATTCCTCTCATATTTCAGCTGAACGATAAACTATTCTTTTTTCTTTCACCTAAATCATTAGCCACCTCCCTTCCTATTTTCTTGTTATGCTCCGTCTCACAATGTGTATCCTTGGTCGTCTCTCTTCCCGTCACTCGACTCTCCTCTTTTAAACATGACACTCGTAACCTGTATTACTCGACAAATTTGTCCAGGAGCAAAGGTTTTACCAAATTATTAAAAGTACTTGTCTCTAAAAAATTCAGCAACTGTTATAGTCACTTTAAATTTTTTTCCTTCAATTGTGTTAATTTTACATTGCATTAGGTGACTTTAAATTTTTTTCCCCTTCTCAAATCACATTATCTTGAATGGTACTACTGGTTGATGAGATGCTATGAAATAATAGCTATTTGAACGTGTTTCTGTGTTTTGAAAAATTGCAAGATTACATTGGTGTTGTTTATGAAAAGGAAAGGAAATTAAAAAATAAATTAGAAATAGACGCCATAATAATAATTTTTTTTAAAAAAATAATTTGTCTAGGTGTCCGTTTTAACAAAAACATATGCCTACCATAAATGCCTATGGCAAAACAGACGCCAAATGTTAATAAAAAAGCATATGCCTTTAGTTTCTTTAGGCTTCTATGCTTTAAAAAAAACAAACGTTTAATATTTGTCTTTTGTGTCCATTTCACCAAACGGACGTATTTGAAAAAAAAAAATTTTAAATGTCACTTAGATAGACATTCCCTTCAAAACAAAAGCTAAAGATATTTTAAAACAGACGTTAAAACTGTTATTTGTAATAGTGAAGTCATAAACATTCCTATTACAATTGTAGAACATTAAAAAAAGATGGTGATAGGAAGATGAACAAAGTTGAGGTTGTTCATTTACAATATCATCATAGTTATGATAATGAATTAGCAGCGCAAAGCGAAACATAAACCTTAGGCCTGGGATCTAGGTTCAAGAACATCAACTTTTCCCTTAGTAGATATGAAATAGCAGCCAGATTCAAAAACCTGAATGGGGGAAAAAGAAGGGCACAAAGAAGTTAGAGAGAGAGAGAGAGTTTGAGGGATGAGATGAAGAGAGAAAAATGACGGACATGGAAAGGAATGAGTGTGAAGATTGAAGAAGATGAGCAATTTTTCGTTTTTTTTTTGTTTTTGGAAAAAAATGACAATTCAGGTCACACATCTTATTAAGTTTAGTAAGATGGTATATTTTTATTGGCCATAATATAAGTTATATGAGTCAGCATTTTCTTTTACCATTGAGAAACTCTCAAACTTATATTTACGTAAATTGAGACAAAACTCATCTCACATACTTACTTTGAAATCTGAAAAAGTATTCTCAAAAGTTAATCCAAAGAGATACTAAAGATGTTAAGAGAAAAAGACTAAAAAGGCTAAAAGCACACATTTTAAACTTAAAATATTAAAAAGAAACATGATCCATGTAAACATAAAATATTAAAAGTATATTTTAGTATGAAATTTCAGGGAATGTTGAGTGAAGATTTTTCCCAATTTGTGTTGATCTGCCTACCTGTAATCACAAAGAAAAATCTGACTTAAAAAAACGATGATCGCATCTAAGATTGTCCCCAAAAACGATGGCCAAATGCCTAGATCTAAGATTTTTTTTTGTTGTAAAAAAAAAAAAACTTTCTTTTCTGTTCCATTATTTAACCACGTGACAAAACATACATGAACGTACATACAATCCGAAAGATATGGTTTCATCTTAATTTGTATGACTTTATAGTGTAGCATCCCATCATATAATCTGGGAATTCCCAAAGTTCCTAAAGGAAAGGCTCTGTCGCTTGTTTTATAGCAGATAGTTGATAAAAATTAGGGAAAATTACGTTTTAATTCTGACCAACAAAATACAAGATAAGACGGTCCCGTGAATTCGCGTATTTGTAAAAAAGTCATGTGAGACTTTTTTACAATTAATTTCATTTGTTAAATGTTTGTTTTGCCCCTGAATTATAGGAGTTGTCATTCTCATTACATGGAGTTGCTATTATCATGGAGCTACATGGAGTTGTCATTCTCATTACATAGAGTTGTTAATGAAGCTACATGGAGTTGTCATTAACATAGAACTATATGGAGTTTTCATTACCATGAGATGGAATTGTTATTCTCATTACATGGAATTATCAATAGAGCTACATGGAGTTGTCCTTCTCATTATATGGAGTTGTCAACAGAACTACATGGAATTGTCATTCTCATTACATGGAGTTGTCAATAGAGCTATAAGGGTAAAAAAGACATTTGACAAATGAAATTAATTGCAAAAAAAGTCATACGCGAATTCACGAAACCGTTTTGTCGTATATTTTGTTGGTAGGGAATAAAACGCAATTTTTTTAAAAAAATAATACTAATA
>JBAGKO010214483.1:0-12953 GCA_037177275.1 Acacia concinna
GGATGTGATTAAGTTTCATAAATTGTTTTAGTAGAGTTCTTTCCTTTCCTTGGCTGTCCTAGTTGACGCACATGTATTGGATCCATATCATGTGATATGTTTGAAGGAAATGGAAGGATTATGACCTTTTTGCTATCAACAATGTTGTTGTTGGTTGGTTGGTTATTGTTGGATTAGTGTACTCTTGAACTTTGAAATTTTGGGAAACATTAAAGGTTAGATGAGGCGCTGCCAAAATTTTTTAGAAAAATAGGGGAAGCTTGATTTAAGATTAGATGATGGTCAAGAAAGTGATTCAACATTGAAATTAGGTAGTTAATGGAATAAATTGTTGAACATCATGTTTTCTCCTTAACAAACTTATTTTGGTCTGAACAGGGCATAGGGAAGGGATTGGAATTTGATTATCTTGATGCTTCCAATGTGTTTAGAATGAAGAATTGTGTGGGGCAAAGGTAGGAAACTAATTTTGGAAGCATTGGAATTGAAATTAGAATTTTTGTTCAAAAAATGTACATTTTTGGATTGGTACTATTTGAAGGGAAATGGAGTAGGATTTTGGTAATTTTGAGGCCATAAATAGATTCAACACGTGAAATTGTGTAGGGGTACGTCGGGTCATGAGTTTTAGAAACATGAAATTATACCGAATATAAAAGAAAAGAGATCGGTACCCCTAAGGGCAATTTCGTCATTAGGCGTTTTTGGTGGCAATAATCAATGATATGAGATTAAGAATGAAAATTGAATGAGTGATAACTCATTGATTATGCATTTGGAATTTTAGGGCTTGACCTTTGCTTGAGAAGACTGAAAGACTGATCAGACGAAGGATAAGCAAATTAGAAAAGGATTCCAAGTAGTAATGTTGTTTTTCATAATGATTGTGATATGTTGCATGTATTATATGCCATATATGAGACTGAGACTGAGACGGGGGGACGCCCATGCCAGGGATGCCCAGGAGACAGTGTGACTCTTTGGGTCCATTGTTAGACTAAGACGAGCTGATGCCCATGAAACGGTGTAATCATTTTTGGTTCACCGTGAGACTGAGATGGTGTGACCGATTCTGATTCATCTTTGGCTTGTGATGGGTGGATGCCCATGAGGTTGAGGCAGGGATGCCCATGAGACGGTATGAGTATTTACGATCTGCCGTGAGACATGAGATATCCATTGCACTTTGCATTTTTTTGATGATGATGACTTGATGACTGTGATATGATGATGATGGTTGCTTTACATGTTTAATATCTTCGCATTCATCTATGATTGACTGTCTGTTACTACTGAGATTCATTTGAATCTCACCCCTATTAATTAAATTATGTTTTCAAAATATGTGTATAACATTTTAATTGGAATTAACCAGCATATATTGCGATACTAAGTTTAATTATATACGGTATAAAAATAATAATGAAGATGAAAATCATAACAATAAACATAATTTCTAAAATTTACATCAATTTATATAATTATGGCTTTATTAGTTGTTAAATGATTATTTTCAATAATAAAATATGAAGAGTTTATTTAATATAAATACTTTTTTTTAAAAAAATAAAATCGGGAAATCCTTATCTGAGACTGGATTTGAACACCCATCCAGAATTTACCTCTATTTTTTTAAAACGTATGCTGAAGAATAAATTAGCTTTTTCATTGTCCCAACAGAGGGTGGTAAAAAAACTTTTTGGGAAAAATTTTAAAAAAACAAAAGACAAGGGAAATAGAGAAATTTCAGTTTAGAACAACGAATCAGGAAATTCCAATTAAGTCATTTTGTACTTTTTGTGAAATTACGAAAATGCCACTGAATTTTAACAACACGAGTATTTTAATTCACAACAATAATATCTTAATTAACAATAACATCACAACAACTCACAACGTAAATAAATAGTATCTAAATGTTTCTATTGTTGTTAATTGAAATACATTTGTGCTGTTAAAATCCTGTGATATTTTCATAATTTCACAAAAAAAATACAAAATGACTTATATGGAATTTCCACATTTTGTTGTTCTGATATGAAATTTGCCTATTTACACTGTCAGAATAAGACCGTTGTGTATCATCGAAGCATTACTACACATTATGACGGTTATTTAAGTGTGCCCATTAATTATACCAAAGCAATGTGCATATCATGGTCTTACCAAACCCCAATACAAAATGTGTGCCATATTAGAATCGCTATAATACATTCAAAATGTGTGCCATATCAAAATAAATATTAGAATCGCTATAATAGCAAGGTTGAATATTCAACTCTATCAAGCTCTGTGTATCCGTGTTTGGTTGTCATTGAATTGGTTTTGATTTTTCGTTTGGATGATGTTTATTGCTACAATGAAGGCCACAAAAGTCTTCACCTTTACTTTTACTTGCCGTGTTGAAATATAACAAGAAGCTGTCTCACAATTTCTGGGACCTTTCTCTCCTTTATAATCCTATTTAAAAAAAGAAGCAGCAGCTAATTTCTTCAAGACCCAAATAGAAACCCTTTCAGTCTTCCCCAATTGGCAATTGATCTCCCAGAGAAAGGTACTTATCTTTGGCCATATTTTTACTTTCTGCTCTCAATGAATCGCTTGTGTAATAGTGAATTTTTTCATCACTTCAGGATAAAATGTGGGATGTGGTGGCAATTATTTCTGGAATTATTGGTCTTGCTGTAATTTTGCTTAGTCTTCTGCGTCATCATCTTTCTTCAAGCAAATTCCACATGCAAAAGCCTCAATCCAAAGACGAGAAACGGAACAGAGATTGTACAGAGCCTCAACCCAGAGACGCGTTCAATGAAAGGAAGGGACTTCGTCATTTTCTCACTTCAGGCAAGCACCAGGAAAACAAGCCTCAATCGCAAGACAAGAACCAGAACAAATCTCTTGATGAGATTAATTCTATTTTAAAGTCGTTGCAGGAATCACCTTGGCCTGAACTGGGTGGAAAGATGATTCGATTTGGACACATGTCCAATTCCAATGCTTCCGATGCTTTAATACGGAGAAGGCCACTCCTGAACCTCACGTATGTCATGGAGGCATTAACTGATCCTGATACCCATTTAATCGGATTTCATGGCTCACATGCTGAGAGCAAAGATAGTTTTCTTGAAAAAGTTTGTCGAAGGATCCACCGAGACAATCTCTTTGATGTGGTTCTTACTGCAACTGTACCAAGAAAACATGATGTGAAGAATATTCAAGAGGAGATTGCACGCCAACTAGGGCTCACTTTTACTAACAAATCTAAGAATGAAAAAGCCCAAGAACTTATTACAAGGATAAAGATTGAGCAAAAAATTCTGATTATACTCCGTGACCTCTGCAAGGAGCTTGACTTACGAAAGGTAGGAATTCCATATGGTGTAGATCATGTAGGTTGCAAGATAATACTCACTTCTACGACTGAAGATGTGCTATCCAACCACATGCATACCCAAAAGAACTTCATCGTTTAATGATCCTATTTGTTGAAAAAGGTTTCAGCTTTTTGTTGGGAGTTTCCAAATTATATCTCTTGATTGGGCTTATTATAGGTTTGTCCTTAACTATTTCCTTGATAGGATTATGCATTGTATGATAGCAGAATAATGTGTCACTTGCTTTCTATTATAGTTTTGATATCTTTACGGTATAAGACTTTAAGGTATATTTGGTGTGAGAGATTTGGAGGGGAGTGTTAAGAACATTTTTACAAATTGCATTTCAGACAATTGGAGAAATATGATTACAAAACTTTAATAAAGCAAAAAATTAAAATAAAAGAGTATAAAAAATTAATTAAAAAATTTTAACCTCATTTTTCTCTTTTTTTTTAAATCCAACTTAAAAAGTTTTCTTTCCCTCATTTCTCTAATTTTTTTTTTAAATCTAATTCATTAAAATTTCCCCTCCCCTCAAATGCATCGAACCAAACAAATCCTTAGGCTTTTGTTTTGTTGGGAGTTCCTGAATAAGAGTTTCCAAGTTTGAAGGGCAAAATGAGGAAGACAAACTTCATGGTCAGATTCTCTTCAAGTATGGACGTAGTGTGTACAATTTATTGTTATTTTACTTTCATCTTTTAATACATTGATCTGGCTGCTTGTCATTATTATGAGAGGCTTCAATTCCAATTATGAAGATATAGGTTATGAAATAAAACTAGATTCTTAAAACCCAGTGCTTCTATTGTAAAAGATTAGTAAATGTGTGCTCACTTTCTTTGAGCTCCATAGGATTATATGTATATTTATTAGTTTTTTCTGCGAAGACTCGGAAGATTGTGTGTTGAAGAATGTTTTATTAGCCGTCTAGTTTGTTATATTAAAAAAGTCCTGCAAGAAATTGGAAAGTGAAAGGGAATTGAAATTGAAAAACAAAAACATTTTCTTTTTGTAAAACTAATTTATATGTTTGAGGTGAATGAAAAGAAATTATAAGGATATATTTGATCATAAAAATTGATAAAAAGGAGCAAATGACACTAAAAATATTTTTAAAATAAGAAGAGAGATAATTAGAATTCAACTACTAGTATAAAGAATGTCATGAAGCATTTCTTTAATTATCTTGATACAAGATTCATTAGTTTTTCATAGAAGAGATATTATGGTCTACTAAATATAGAGATTTTTTTAAAAAAAAAAACAATTCTCTTTCTCAAAACTGTTCTCCCCCAATTCCTAAATATAGAAGTTAATTAGAGAGTTGATCTTAATTATAAATATAAGACTTATTTCACTTTTTTATTCATTTTTCCCAACTTAACTCTATTAATATTCTCTCAATAATAATCAAGTAAGAGAGGGGAAGAGAGAATTAAGGGATATGATTCTAATGTTTTATAATTTAATTTATTTATTTACATGACTCTTGTATTAAGGATAGATAGGAGGGATTACACAACTTGTGTTTTCAAAAAAATTTCACTGAAGCAGTTGTAAGGACTTGTTTTTTGGGCTACCAAGGCTAGGTTCATAAGCCCTTCATGTAATACAAGCAAGAGGATATATAACTTAGGTAAATTCGATACCTCTCACAATCAATTGTCCGCATTTAACTATTTACTGATATCCTGCTATCTATATAGTATATACTGATACCCTGTTACGCCAATCAATGCCCTGTTTTGCGAGTCAATATCCTCTTACTTTTTATGATCTATCAAAATATGTCAGCACAATGAAATAACAGCAACATACGTAATTTTCAACTCAGTTATAGGTTATAACAACTCTTAAGCTTATGAAAATATATTAAGATCACACTGCTAAGCAAAGGTAACATAAACAGAGCAATAAATAAACTCCACAAAATAATGACTCAAACTTTTCATAACTCTCTGTTAATCGTTTTGCTATTTACAAGGGATCTTCATTATGAATAAATGGTCCCAAAAGTGAAAAAAAGATACAAGAACTTTTACATAGAACACTTAAGCTCCATACATATATTGACTATCATCAAACTTATACAGTTATACCTCACCTTGCTTCAAGACCTAGCAGATCTTAGATTATAATTTTTAACTCTTAAGCCTTGGCCTATTATCCCTTCCCAAGATCTTCTTGTCTCATGTTGGTTTCCTTTAGTATAAAAGAATACATCACAACCAAAATAAATTTATGGAGACAGACTGCTGCTATTAATGTCGGGTAGAAATTTTATCCCTTCATTCTTGATTTTGTTGGTTAATTGATTTTTAGTGACAAACTAAAAGTTGAGTGTAATTCTGGAAGTTAAAAAACATGGATCTCAATCAGAATACTAATCCAGTAGAGTCAAGAATGACCGAACAAATCTTCTAACAACAACATTTACATTTACAGAATATGAAAAAATTGTAAATCACAACTCAGTCTATGTATGGTTGAGGAGCAACTAATAGTTCTTGCAATCTGTAAAATAATGGGGAAATGGTAGAGGTGAACAAAGTGACATTATAGAAAGGTCAAATGTAGCAAGAACATCTGATATATGATGTCTGTATTCATCTTTCCATGTGACAAAGCAAATTTAAATCCTGAAGATGAAGGTTCTTTAAAGTGGATGTTGCTAAGTGGTACTAACAAGGTTTTCCAAGTGATTGAAAAGTTCATCAACATCATGTATGGGAATAGCACACATCTTACACCCATTAGTAATGATATTGATAAAAAAAATAGACCAGCTGTTCCTCCTTCTTTACGCAAGATAATCTCATTCTAGAAATTCTTGAAAATGGTCACAGGAAAATCTAAGTGTGGGCAAGTAAATTTTTTAGTCCAGCTCCCTCTCTGTGTGGAAGAACCAACTCCCTCCTCTACCACCCACAACTCAATCTTATAATGTGAATAGTCTCGAAAGTCGCCAATCCCAGATAGAGAAAGTAGACAAAGCTGATTCTCATACACAGTAAACTCAGATCTTGAATTTCGAGATAAATCAGGATATGGAATCAAAGTACACTCGGCTAAGTCAAATGAAACTATCACCACAAACTCCACTTTCTCCGCTTTATAGCACCGAGAAGATAGATCCATTAGCATTGACACTATCAGTTCAAAGAGTTATACCCTCCAAGCAGTCAAATTTTATTTTCTTCCAGGAATTTGTGCTTAAAGAATATACTTCAACCCCAACGATCACTTGATCAAGCGAATTATATATTCGCACTATCTTATAATCACGAACAATTGCACTGAACCCAAATCCATTGCAATCCCAATTAGTACGTCTAGATCTTTCGGTTCTACGCATCTTTCTGACATCCCCAGTAGAAGGATTCCACAATGCAAGGTAATTACGCCAAGAACGAAACCTAGGATGCCCACCGTCCCTCCCAACACAGAGCAAACCATTACTTGAACCAATGATCTTATAGAGAGCCCAGGAATAAATCAATTGTGAGTTATGAAGTTTAAGGACATGCATGTTGCAATCGGTGAAACGTAACTGCAGAAGCTCGTTTCTATCATGCTGTTTCAAAAGAATACAAGGGTTTTGAACAGAGTAGTGGAGGAGGTGGTCATTGACGAAATTTGAGGTTCTGAAGAGATTTTTCCAATCTTTGCCCACACACTGGAATCGAATTAGGGATTTCACAGGTAGCCGTGTTAAAATGTCTATCACCAATTCTTGGGGAAGAAATGCCGCATCGTCATGTTCTGCGACATTTCTCATAGATCGAGCAAGGAGAAAATAATATAACTCTCTGAGGAACACAAAAGAAATTAAAGGCTGACAATCAAAACTATGAACCTGAGCTTCTATCCGTCGACGGAGAAGAAGGAGTCACCACCGCATTTCAGTTGGGACCGTTACTGATTACAGAAGAAAAAGGGAAGACGACAGTAGCGAGTAGCGACCCAACACAAGTGGTTATTTTATTTCCGGTTTTTGTTTTTGTTTTAATTTTTTCTTACCAGCTCCTTTTATTTTTGTTGATGTTATTATTAATATTATATACCTGCGTATGACTTTAGGAGAATTCCAGAAAAATATCTCACCAAATTCTAAAGGGGGAATTTCAATAAAGGACCGCAATTGAGAATTAATATCAGCGCAGCCCATAAACAAGTGAATGGGTCATATGAACAAGAAAATACATATTCATATGACCCATTCACTTATTTATGGGATGCACTGATATTAATTCCCAACTACGATCCCTTATTGAAATTCTCCCAATTCTAAAACTCTAAAAGGGATGTTAACATTTCAAAAAGACATTAAGGTACCATAAATCAAATTGGGGTTTTGAAATTCACTGACATGAACAGTAGTGATTTTCACAAGATGAGTAATGGTTTTCACAAGAAGAGTAATAGATTTTGCTAGTCCATGTTGGTCCGTGTTAATCATTCTCTCTCCCCTCAAAATTCGCTGACGTGAACAGTAGTGTATTTTCACCATTTGAGTAATGGTTTTCACAAGAAAAGTAATGGTTTTCGCTACTTCGTGCTAATCACTTTCTCTCTCCCCTCCTCTGATGGCACTGTTCATCTGACACTGACACTGTTCATCTGACATAAGAGAGAGAGAGGAATCTACCCGTGACGTGAACAGTGTCAGATTTTCACCATTTGAGTAATGGTTTTTACCAGAAGAGTAACGGTTTTTGCTACTTCATACTGGTCACTGTCCATGTCAGCAAAATTTCAAAACCTCAATTTGGTCCATAGTACCTTAGTGTCTTTTTAAAATGTTAGCATCCCTTTTATGGTTTTTGAATTTGAGGAGGTATTTTTCTGGAATTCTCCCTATGGCTTTCCTTCCTGGGCCGCGACGTCGCGACCATATGGCTTCTTTCGAGTCAGCATATGTCTGAATTTACTTCTTCTTCTTTTCTTTTTTCTTTTTCTTTTTTTAAATATTCTATTTAAGGCCCAACTAAAAAAAAAGAATCAAACAGTATTATCAAATTTTGTAATTGCACTTAAATCCCATGGAATTGTCCATACAAGCCTATTGAGTTGTCAAGCAGAACTTAAGTGCAATTAAAAAGTTTCATGAGACTATTTAATTGTTTTTTCTTTTAGTTGGAATTTAATCACAATTTTTTTTTCTTTACATATATGGTCAAGAATAAATTGTTTCACTGGCCCAAAAGTGGGTAATAAAAAAAATTCATTAAATCAATAAATATAGAAATTTTGATTTTAAATATTTTATATGTGATCTAATAGATAACCAAAAGTGGAGTCTCTCTGTTTTTTGTTTTTGTTTTTGTTTTTTTTTGCAATCAACCAATAGTGGAGTCATACTAGTGTGTACATGTGTGTGTGTGTTTTTTTTTTTCTAGCTCCGTGAACCAATAGTGGAGTCATGCTTAGTCCATTTGGTTACTTTTCTTCTCTATCAATTTTAAGGAAATATCCCTCATTGTTTGGAAGTATGCATACTTTTAGAAATTACTTAGAAAAGATTAATAAGGATGTAATGAATAAACTAATTCAGTCGTACGGAGAGTTATTATACATGAACAAGTGCATACCTGCCGCATCTGTGAATTGAGGTCACAACCCACAAAGCATTCAAGGTGACATATTAAATTGCTTTTGTAAAGTTTTATATATATATATATATATATAGAAAAATTACATTTAGGTCCCAACAAAAAAAAAAGAAGATCAAACGGCATCATAAAATCTCATAATTACACTTAAGTCTTGTCAATGGACATTCATGGAGTTGTTAATAGAAGCCTATTGAGTTGTCAATTGGGATTTAAGTGCAATTACAAAATTTCACGGAGCCGTTTGATTGTTTTTTCTTTTGTTGGGATATAATCGCAATTTTCCCTATATATTTTTTTCTTTTCTCTGTAATGAATAAACTAATTCAATCGTACTGACTTGCGGCATCTGTGAAGACACAACCCACATAAGGCATTTCAAGGTGACCTATTAAATTGCTTTAATTGTGTGAAGTTATACATACATATACATACTGAAAAGCTTGTTATTGCTATGGTTGAATGTTCCTCTCTTGTTACTGGACTTTTTATTAGTGGACGGAGAAGAAGGGCTCTCACAAAGCAACACAGGCGCATTTAGTTGCGGCCATAGCTGATCACTGAAGAAATTGTGAAGATGGCAATCGCAGTTGTTACGGTTATTTTATTTCCGTTGTTGTTGTTATTTGTTGTATATCTACATATGTCATCTTTCTTTCCAACGCAAATGTCCTAATTTACTTTTATTGAAAATTGAACCGTATCCGCATTAATAAATAACATTTGTCGGGGAAAAAAATTATATTTTTTTGGGTAAAGATAAAGGGTCGATAAATACTTAATATGTAAAATTTAGATCATAAACATTTTATGTCTGACTTAATACAAAATCAATGGTGGAGCCAAAATAACATATAACATTCCATCTGATTATTCTTTAGTCTCATGTAACAAATTCCAATTCCTGCCATTTCTCATTTCTTCATCGGATCATTTACTAAAATATCGATTGTATTGTACGAATAGTCTTCTTCTTTCAACTTGAGCTTGTCAGCTGGGTTTTCACTCAAGTGAAGTTCCTATATCTTGCTTTTGAAGCTGTCCTTGCTACTATCGTTTGAACTTTGAATTCATGGATTCCTGGTTTACTTCCATTAATTAGTAGTTGAGGCTAAATGTAGGTGGTTTGATTTGTACAGGGCCACTCAAATGATGACCATGCTTTTTTTTTTTTTTAACTTTTTTTTTTAAAAACTGAAGCTTTTCTATACCTGACACATTTCCATTTCTAGATAAACTTCATTTTTTAAAATTTTAAGCACAACAAAACTTGTTTGCCCTATAGATTAGGCATTATTTAAGTGCATACATATATTTTAGTTAATTTTAATTTGGAGGAAATTAAACATCTTGTGGGATCAATTTCCGAAGCTATATATAATCCAAAACTTGACAATACGAACCTTTCATTATTTCCACACTTCCCACTTGCTTCATACAAGTCAAGTTTCCAATTCTGGTGCCATAGTCTTTTGTCTTGTTAAAAATTAAAGTCTAAGACAACCGCACCATATGGTCTTTTTATTCATACCCTCGCTTTCCATTTGCTTCATTCTTGTTAGTTTCTGGGATCCTTGTTGACATCAAATTTTTGGAAAATAACACCAAGGTCCAAATTAAAAAAATAATATCGAAAAAGTCACATGACTTGCCAATTGTTGCTCTTTCACTTATCATTGATAAGCTATAAAACTTTTTTGATATTATTTTCCCCAATTAGGACCTTGGTATCATTTTCCCCAAATTTTTCTTCTTCCTCCCATAGGAGTAAGTTTTAAGGATCCAAAAATCTAAAACTATAAATGGACGATCTCTTTAATCTTTTCATTAATCTCCCTAAGCAAGGTACTTCATGTTGGAAATAAAAAGTATGTGTGTCATAAGGAACAAATCCCACATTATTTTGGGATTGTGGGAGTCCAGATAATGAGTGATCTTGGACTTTTAAATAATCTAAGAGGAGGAGTAAACTTGCACAATGTCAAGCCACATGGAAATCCGGCAATTTCCTCTAAGTGCAAGTTAGAAATGGACTGAGTGTATTTATTAGAGACCTTTGGAAAATATATTTTGTGAATATATTTTAATATTGTATTTTATTATAGAAAATGATATTTAAAAAAATGACGTTTGAACTTTATTATGCTGATTGATTAATTCTTTGAATTTCTTTTAATGATGGAATTATTAAAAGTGACGTTGAACCCATGCTTTTATGAATATATATATATATATATATATATTGAAATGGTTTGATTAAATCTTATGACACGCTCTAAGGTTGTAAACGTCAATATGACCGTTGCTTTATGGACATTGGTATATGGAAATAACATTATAATGGCAATTGATTTTATGTCCAACGTTCAAAATTTTTAGCCTATATAAGGGGTTTGAAATAAGAGGCTCATGGTACACTCTACTTGGCTCTCAAAAATTTGCTAACTCTTCTCTTCCTCCTTTAAAGTTTTATTTGTGATTGCTGAGTTCAATTATCTTTTGGAGTTCTATTTACTCTATTTTATATAGGAATGATTCGTTTAATCTTGGGGAGTGCCGCAACTTCTTTTGCCGGTAGTTACGGAATAGCTCTTAAGGACAGTGTCCTCGGGCACAACTCGAATCAATTTTTATTTGCATGTATTACTACTGTTGATTGGACTTGCACCTAACTAGGAAGAGTTGGAAGGTCCACCAAGTTACGTGACAATTCAGAAGCTACCGCCAATAGGAAAGAATGGTGATACAAGTTATTAAGCCAGTTAATATGATGAAAAATAGGCCCACTCTTGCAAGCGCTTCCGTTGAATCTTCCAACGGCGTTAGGTTTTCTTGTAGTGCTTGGGGTCATCCTCCTTAGTTTGATCTTCTTCTTCAATTCTGTCATTGTCGTTGGTGTCATTCCGTTCATCACCGCTGGAAGAATAACGGGCAGGGCCTTGGGCATCTTTAGATGTTGAGATGAGTTTCCAACAAAGGAAAATCCAAGTCAAGTTATGATATATAGGGCTTCTTCGGATGTTGATTATATAATACATATATTATGGGGAAAAATAAATTGGAAATTAGAAGTAGATTTCCTTTCAATGCATGATATCATGTTTTTCTTTTGGAGATTATATGGGCTTAGTATGAAAGTTTCAATATTTGATTTTACTCTCTTATCGTCTCCCTCTGTTTGGATTATGGTGTCTTTAACCTTGTTTTATACTGATTTTTGTAATCACGTTATTATACTTTTTATAAAAATGAAAAACCTTTAGTCACTGGAATACAAAAATTGAAAGACCTTTTGTTGGGATGAGTTTCTATGAAAGGAGAAATAACGTTGCAGTGATTGAAGAGTGAGAGTTGAAGCTAAAATTTAAAGAGGAGGAAGGGGTCCTGGGAAGAAATGAAGGAAGAGAGAGAAAGAGGACGAATGATTGTTTTTTGGGAAAATGACAATAGGGTTCTAAGGACAATAAATAATAACAAAAAAGTCCCACCAATTTAGATTCTCACCAAAAAGTCTAAAGGGACTTTTGAGAAATTATGTTCATAAGTGAAAAAAACTGCATACCCATGTCCTTTCTACACATGGATGTCAGAAGAGAGAGAAAGTTAAAATTCAAAAATCGCGTGGGTACTGTTCACTCAACATGATATCAGGCCGGATGACAGATTCATAAGCACATTTTGACACACTATTACTAAAAAGAGATATAACGACTGTAAGAGAGTTCATTTTTAAAATAACAGACGTTAAAAGTTACGCGTGGCAATACTGTAATTAAAATACACATAGTAGCAGGAATAATGGAGATAAGGTGGCGTCTGGTTTTGGAAAACAGACGCCAAGCTGGCGTCTAATTTTCAAAAATAGACGCCCATATTTTCGGTCAAACTCCCGCCCATAGCTTTTGCAAAAGTCCTCACTCTCTGACACTTTGATGGATCTTATTTAGCGTCTTTTTTATGA
>JBAGKO010214532.1:0-12951 GCA_037177275.1 Acacia concinna
GTGACCCAACCACTGCAAACTGGCAACAAGTGGTGAGGGGAGAGCATGTCCTATTTTTAATAAATATTTGAGGGGCATTTTGAAAAGGTATCAAACTTTGAAATCCCTAATTCATTCCTCCTTCCCTGTTTGTCTTTTTCATTACTTTCATGGTCTTTTATTAATTTTAAAGTTAAGGAGGTTTTTTTTTTCCTTTTTTTTCCCCTTAAAATAATAGTTGAGAACAAAATCACGATGTTATTTATTAATTCAATTGTAATATTGTCTATCTTATTATTATTATTATTATTATTATTATTATTATTATTATTATTATTATTATTATGATCATCAAATTTTTAAAAAAGGCATTGTTCATGTCTCGTTACAACAAACCTTATTCAATAAACTAATGGCGCTTCGTAATATTGCTTCCAATTCTTACCTTCGGTTACTATATCCAATGAGACATTACCTCTTTTCAAATCAATAAGCCAATCAACACAACAAAAATTGTGAAACTCATAAGTTTAAGCACATTTGTAACAAGCGTGTGTGAATTCTAATGCTCTATTTGGATGAGAAAAAAAGTTGAGATAAAAGAAAAAAGGAGGAGAGAAATTGGAAAAAAGAGAATATTAAGAAGAAAATGTTATCACCCCATTATTTGGATGAATGAATGAAGACAAAGAGGAAATAAAATGAATAACTATTTAAATGACTAAAATATCCTTCTATGAAAAAATATATCAATTTTTAAAATCAAATATCATATTAATATTAGCATCATCAAGCAATTTAAAGCCAAATTATTTGTTAGGATATATTTTCATGTTAAATATAATTTTATGAATTATGTACAATATTTGGGTAACTTTTAAAATTAAACATAATAATTGGCAATAAATAAATTATACAATATCTAACTTTATTAATAAAAAGAAAAAGTGCCAGAATGGGATATGATATGATATGTTGAGAAATTAATTTCATGAAAAATTTATTTTTAAGGTAAAAAAAAAGTAGATAATTGTTTTGAATTCTTTTTTAATTTTTCAAAATTAAATATAATAAAAAGACCTAAATAATCAAATGAATGAATAAGGGACAAAGTCAGAAAAAATGGAAATATATTTTTAAATGCATGTGTGTGGAATTTATTAATGAGATTTATTAGTACCTTTGAGGATAGATAATAGAGAATGAGCTTTGTTTCTATTTTTTCTCAATACATGAAGAGACAAAGTTAGAGAGAAAGATGACATGAGTACTATGCCCCATTTTTTCTTTCCTCTCACTTTTCTTCCTTGATCCAAACAAGGGAAAATAACATTCTCTCTCCATTTTCCTTTTTAGTTTTTTTTGGGAGAATTCCAAGACATTGGAAATAGAGAAAAGACAATTCAGTACAGCGAAATTTAAAAATCTTAAATCAGTCTGTTTTGTACTTTTTTTAGGTAGTCACTCCTAACAATGTAATATTCATTACATCAAATGATGTAATTAAGATTACATTTTATAATCTAGTTTACATTATATAAACCTAAATAAATGTTGTAATAGATATATAGTATCTGGATTATATGTAATCATCTTCCATATAATTGAACCAAACAAGTTATAAAATATCATGTCAATTAGAGAAAAAGGGGAAGGAGGTATGAATTAAGGATATAGAAGTTTGGTACTTTTACAAAATTTCCTAACAAATATTTTTAAAAAAAACAAAAGGAAGAAGCTCCCCACTCACCGATGGATTGCCAAACTCTGGTTGCCGCAGACTGACACCTAACCTACAGCTACCGAACCCAGCACGATGCCCAATGAAAGCCCGGATTCTAAAAGGATGGTAACCATTGAACTATCAAGCACATTTTACATACATATGTGCGCATATATATATATATATATATAATATTAACTTTCAAGCTTTGGCCATATGTAATTGACTGCTTTGGCTACATTTAATATAGGAAAAATTTTATTGAAGGACTTAAGAATTAAGTTAATATCTGTCAAACATCAAAACATTATAT
Source organism: Acacia concinna (assembly GCA_037177275.1). Lineage (NCBI taxonomy): Eukaryota > Viridiplantae > Streptophyta > Magnoliopsida > Fabales > Fabaceae > Acacia > Acacia concinna. The sequence goes on from JBAGKO010214532.1 coordinate 2,016, forward strand.
GACATTTTACTAGAAGACTAAGGACCACAATTAAAATAAGTTTCTTAGATAAAAAGGTAATAATGCTCATTGTTTTATAAATAAGTAAAATCTTCCTATAAATAAATGTGCAACTCTTTATAAACAAATGTAATTTTTCAATAAACAACTCTTTATTAGAAATGAATGTTTTGTTCATCAATTTCACTTGTTTATAAAGAGTTGCACACTTATACATAAGAGAATTCCATTTGTTCATAAAAAGTTACATATTTATGCATAGAATGATTTTTCTTATTCATAAAAAAGAGTATTATTATATTTTTACTCACAAAACTTAATTTCATTTTGGTCTTTAGTTTTGTAATAAATTTTCATAATGACTTATCTTTTTTTTTTTTGATAGTGATAATGACTTATCTTTGATTGATATTAATTTAGTCATTTAGTCCTATTCTCCCTTTAATATATATATATATATCAAATGTGCTTCATAGCTCGATGTTTACCTTCCTTTTGGGATCCAAAAGGTTTGGGGGATTTGCTGCCTGAACTCCAACACTGGCCGACCAATGAGGTGACCCAACCACTGCAAACTGGCAACAAGTGGTGAGGGGAGAGCATGTCCTATTTTTAATAAATATTTGAGGGGCAATTTTGAAAAGGTATCAAACTTTGAAATCCCTAATCCATTCCTCCTTCCCTGTTTGTCTTTTTCATTACTTTCATGGTCTTTTATTAATTTTAAAGTTAAGGAGATTTTTTCCTTTTTTCCCCTTAAAATAATAGTTGAGAACAAAATCACGATGTTATTTATTAATTCAATTGTAATATTGTCTATCTTATTATTATTATACAATGTTTAAGAAAGGTATTCTTCATATCACATTACAACAAACCTTGTTCAATAAACTAACGGTGCTTCGTAATATTGCTTCCAATTCTTACCTTCGGTTATGACATCCAAGGAGACATTACCTCTTTTCAAATCAATAAGCCAATCAACACAACAAAAATTGCGAAACTCATAAGTGTAAGCACATTTGTGACAAGCACATTTGGAGAAAAGATAACATTAAGAAGAAAATGTTATCACCCCATTGTTTGGATGAATGAATGAAAACAAAAAGGAAATAAAATGAATAAGTATGTAAATGACTAAAATACCCTTCTATGTAAAAATAAATCAATTTTTAAAATCAAATATCATATTAATATTATTTAAAACCAAATTATTTGTTAGGATATATTTTCATGTTAAATATAATTTTATGAATTATATATAATATTTGGGTAACTTTTTAAATTAAACATAATAATTGGAAATAAATAAATTATACAATATCTAACTCTATTAATAAAGAGAAAAAGTGCCAGAACGGGATATGATATGATATGTTGAGAAATTAATTTCTTGAAAAATTTATTTTTAAGGTAAAAAAGTAATAAGTAGATAATTTTTTTGAATTTTTTTAAAATTTTTCAAAATTAAATATAATAAAAAGACCTACTAATAATGATCCTTCCTCCTTAAGGTTTTCTAGACGGTTCTGGTTTAAATTCAGGACCATTTCCTTGGCTCCTTACAATGCACATTTTTTACCAAAAGTTAACATAACTAAGTTTTTTGACATCTGTAAATCAATTGTTCAACTTAAACTGACCCTGCATAATGAAATTATCTCTTCATCCTTTTTATTAATGAAGTGTTTATTTAGTGGCCAAAAACAAAAACCAGGCAACTTAAAGAAAAGAAGCTAAACGCCAAACAAAACAATAGCCACGCACGTCTCAGTTTCAACAACACTGATATAACTACCATATACTCCTTTGGAAGCCAGTCCGTCGTGACATTAAACCATCTCACATACGTCATAGTGTCATACCAATGGTTGACAAGCGGAGTGGTGGAGATGGTCGGCGATAAAAGAAGGGATCTTTGTGAGGTTTTTCCAATGTTTGCAGACACATTAAAATCATATTAGGGATTTTACTGGAAGCTGTTTGAAAATGTTCTTGGTGATATCCTCAGGAAGAACTGATTGGTCGCCATCCATTACCACCTGCTTCATAGAGCTCCAATGGGTAGAACATGTCTCTCATACGCAAGGTTCGCCGATCAAAGGGTTATTAGAGGAGGAAGAAGAGGGTTGTCTCTTATTTATGATGTATCAATATTACCAACGAAATGAAAATAGCGCGTCGGGGACAGAGTTGTGATTGGGTTGCAGTTACTCTCTTAGAGGAGAGTTTTTTTTTTTGTGACAAAATCTTGGAGGATTGTTTGGATGTAATGTTTGATGAGAGAGGGCATTTTGCTAGTCTTGTATGTTTTTTGGGCCTTCATAGGTTTTATCCTCTTCTCTTTTCTTTTCCCATGTCATATGTAACTTTTTACTAGGATGGCAAAACAAAAAAAAGAAAGTAACTTTTTACTGGGGTAATTCTATTTTGGCACTGTGGAACACACAGTAAAGGTAGGCACTATTTTTAGTAGAAATTTGAAGCTTGATTTTTCACATGCTGAGAGACTAGCCTCTTATTTGAAACCCAATCATTGGTGGTTTTAACTCATTTTACCAAAAAAGTCAGTGAAAGAATAATAGTTAACAAACTCTTTTTTGCTTAAAATCCGTTAAAGAATATAGTAAGAATAATCTATATTCCTTCACAAGGATAAGTAAAACTGAACTGAAACTGAAGACATAATCGAACCAAATCAATCTTAGTTTTTTTAGTTTGGTTAATTCGGTTTTGGATGAAATTTTGATTTTGATTTTTCTAAAACTTTGGTGTTTGGTTTTGGCTCAATTATAAGAAAAAAATTCAATTAAAACCAAAATATGTATAATATAATGATATTTAATTAAATAGGTGTAAATTTTGAATTATATTATATAAAATCTATGTATATTTTAAATCTAACTAATTAATTTTATATATTTCATTCCCTAAATCTAATCTTAAGGATAATTTTTTTTAAAAGAATGTATTTATATATATTATTTTGTGGATAATAAATAAAAAAATCAGTTAATTTAGCTACTAACTGAATTGAACCGAAATATTTTTTTTATTTCGGTTCAGTTACAAATATTCTATAATTTTGGTTGTTCGGTTTTTACGGAAAAACGAACGCTCGCCCATACATATATTAGGTCTTGAGCTAGTGTTAGGAGAATTCAAAAAGGTCCCAATGAAATAATATAAGAAAAAAGAGAAAAAAATGCCATACAAAGATGAATTGTCATTTAATATATTCTTATAGTTAATGCCTACAAGAGTGTAGGGAATATGATTGATTTGAGATTTTAAAAATAAAATGGCATTTTCTTATCCTTCTCTCATAATATAAACACATCAAAAAAATCAAAAAAATTCAGCAGCATATATATGTATGGTCAAATAGGGAAAGCCATTCACAAAAACACATAAGAAAAAAGATATTAAAGCCCTTTTATAATATAATGCATATTAAACATTTAGATACATTTATTTATTACCACATATTTCCAACAAAAATAAATTTTCGTTATTATAATAATAACTTAAAATTTAATAATTGTATGTCACTGATTTAAAATAAGACAACAAAAAAATAGCTCTTGAATCTTAAAATCACTAAAATATCATGTCAATAAAGAAAAATACAAAAAAGGGAAGGATGTATGAATTAGGGACATAGGGTAAGAGTCCTCTCACACCCATCAAAGCCTCACTGGAGAAGTGTACTCCGGCAGGTGTGCCACCGATAGGGGCATGATGTACACCGTCTTGCAGGTGGCTTCCTTGCATTCACACCTCTAACATGAAGATGACCCAACCTGAGAGACTGAATGATCAATGAGAAGATTTGGGAAACTGCGGAGCTTGAATAAAATGCTTGTATGCCACTATTAGTACCAAGGCATAATTGAACCAATAGAAATATGCATTAGAAGTAAAATTGTTAATTGCACATTAAAAATTAGTTTAGAGTGCTGATTGCACTTTAATCCAAAATTTAAATATAAAAATGACAACAATTTAGTTTAGGTATATTTTAAATTTAGATAATTGAAATTACATTCATCCACATTTAATTTATAGTTTATATACTCATCAAAAAATTTCTATAACATTTATATATAAAGTTACTAAACATTATGAGGCAGTTTAAATAAAAGTAACTTATAATGATAAGTAATTTATCAGAAATAACTTAAAAAAACTAATTATTAGAAGTGACTTATATTTAGATTTAGGGTAGAAAAAGTAATTTATTAGGAGTAGAAGAAGTTATTTGTGTTTGAATTGAGAGTAGGAGAATGACTTATTAAAAATAGTAAAAGTCTTGTTTTTTTTTTTAGAAGTCCAATGGCTTTTTATGATCACCCAAACACCTCCTTCTAAAAGGCTACCTATGTTTGACTGGCAAGTAACTTAAAAGTTACTTTTCTCCCCCACCCAAACTCCCTTATAAGCAAATCTAAAAATACTAACAAAAGTTTAAGCCGGAGTTGATACAATATTATAAAATAAAAACATACAAATAATAAATTTAATAAGTGAACTCGTGAGTTTAACAAAAGTTTTAGTCAAAATGATTTAGGATCAAGTTAACACGATTTGTTTATATTTATTATATTATATTATTTATTTTAAAAATGATTTAAGTATTTTATAATTATAAGTTCGAATTATTATAAACGACTTAGAAAATAAAATAAAATTGTAATTAATTCTTTCTTTTTTTTTATGTTGTGAATGTTGTCATCCACAAGTGTAATAAATATTTATTGAAGTACAGTAAATTAGGTTACAAAAGTAGTAAATTGCCATATTCAAATTTTGAATTGCATTACCCAAGTAAAAATATTGTTACTGTCATGGTAAATATCAATTGAAACGTGGTTAATTGCATTGCAAAAGTAGTAAATTGCATGTGGTCAAAACTTAAAAGTTAACTTATATTTGATTTTGCATTTATATAAGACTTTTATGGTATCACCCCTCCTATCTAATTATTATTGAGAGAATATTACTCTGTATTATGTATAATTTAAGAAAAATAGATAAATACGATAAATCAACCAACATCAACTCCCCCACCTAGTAAGGAGTACTTTAATTTCATAAATCTGTAGCTCGGGCTTTGGAGTCAAGGGCTGACTTTCAAGTTTTGGGTTTTGGAGTCTTTTGGTGCCAATCCCCATCCCTAAGGTGAATTGCCGAATATGACCTTACATTGCATAATAAGTCACACTACTACGCTGCAAATTGCAAAACATCACGAAGCTGTTTGGTGGATCACACGCTAACTTCTTCGGGGATTGACGCGTGGAAGAGACTGAGAAAACAGAGGCCTTGGTGAAGAAGCTAGGTTGTCGCCGAGTAACTCCACGGAAGTCCAGTGTGGTGACTGGCATCGGAAAGGTACTTGCTTGAAATGATTTCGTCCACCTCCTGCCGTATTTGCTGCCTATCTTTGAACGGCGTTTCAATTTATAACCTATTTTTAAAAATTTTTATAAAAATCTTAAAAAAGCTAATTACATTATTTTAAAATATTAAAGTTTATCGTTTTTCTTCAAATTATGTTATTTAATTTATAAACTACTATATAATGTAATAAAACACTATATATGATATTATTAAGTAATGCAATTAGCTTTTTTAGGATTTTATTAAATTTTTTAAAAAAATTAATAGAGTCTTATAAATAAAAATGGAGGGAGTATTAAATACTTAACATAATTCCTCCATTTCGAGTTTTGTAGCCATTTGGTCTTTTTTTGCTCGCGCTATTTGGTTTGATCAATTAGGGAGGGTTACATATAAATGTAATCTGATGCAAAGTGAGTCAGCGGACCTGCGAAACAAGATTTAAATCTTTATTGGGAGGATATTTATGCTTAATAAAAAAGAAAAATTTCAATAAACGATCGAGTGACCAAATTAATTTCTATTATTTTTTTTACTCTGGATTTTCTAAAAAAAATTACTTCACTGGGTAAATAATCTAAAATAAAGATAATCTCTTAACTAACATTTTTAAAAAAAAAAATTATTTTTTTATGTTAAAAAGCTAAAATAAAATATGGACCGTACTCATCTTTTGAAACCAAGTCCTGACATATCTTCTTAGTCAAGCAAATTCAAACCCTTGTTTCATGGCAATCATCATCTCATATTCCTTTCCATAAAACTCGCCCAATGCTCTTCAAATCTGCTTTAGAGATGTGTGAATTCTTTCATTTGTTCTTCTGCTTGAAGGTTCTACTACTACAACTGTATCATACATGATATGATATATATTTTCCTTATAGTATAAAGCATGTGAAGATACAAAACCTCTCATTGCTGTTATACTCATACAGTTCTGCAATTATATATTTGTAATTGCCATATTTGTGGGTCCAAATCCTTACATTGTTAAAAAAAAAAAAAAATTGCCTCCAATAAGACAATACTTGTGCCTAGAAATAGAACTATGGCTTCTACAATTTTTTTGGGGACCTTTACTGCTACAAATTTCGGAATTATACAAGGTGCTATTCGTTCTTGCATCCCAATTGGCATCTCTTGGGTTTGTCACATTTTGATTTTTGTCATTTAACCTAAAATGTCATGAATATATACTCGTAACCACCTATTTTACTTTACCTTATTATCACATCTAAAAACGAGTAATAAATCATATCAATTCCCTATAAATTGTAAATACAGAGCATTATGTTCCGAACAAAAAAGGAAAAGTAAATACTGATCGAGGAGAGTCAAACAATACGTAGTATTTAAGTTATGGCCCAAGAGTTTAGAGGTAGTAAATACAAATGAACACACTATCAGTAGTATAGGAACAGTGTACCAGTCTACCCTGTTGATTTCTTGCCACGCCAACGATTGAATAGTCGTCGGGTAGTCAACAATTCTGTTTTAGCAATTTTAAAAGGTGCATTCCCATTTGTTGCATCATAATGAAGGGTTAACTAACAGCGAGTAAAGTTGAAATATTCTGACCACAGGCGGTAAATATGGTGGAAAGCCAGACATTATTATTGCAGCCTCAGTCCCTTGTTCATGTACTTGCATGAATGCCTTCCGAAATACGCTGGAACCATATAATTGACAGCTATGATGATGACAAGCAAACATCTCTGTCAATTAACTCTCCTCCTTCGCCGGAGAAGGGCGACGTCATCCTTAGTCCCCGGCCTCAGGACATTAATTGGCAGGTTTCATTTGAGAAGAAATATTATATTTTGGGGTCATCCTGCCATTAATAACATCCATAAGAGTTTCAGTGAAGTAGTCTGGTTTTTCCCGTGATATGCGATAATAGAAATGCATGGTGAAACCACGGTGATCTTCACTTTGCCTTTTTAATGTGTGATTAAGCAATCGTTATTTCACTGTCCTCCATCCAACCAAATTCTTTCCTCTTAGCCATCATCAAGAGAACACTCGCTATGTATTCAATTCGTCCTCTCAAGGCTCTTCGTGTTCCGTGAAATAATCTTCCCACTTAGCCCACGCTCCTTTGAAGTATAGTGCATCTGTGAAGACGAGCTTGACTGAGTTGTTGTTAAGAGACCCCTCACGAATAATGTCTTTAACTAGGCCACTTACCTCATTTTGTTGCCCCACATGAGCAGCCTGCACAAGTTATAGAACCGGTTGTTATATATTCTTGAATACTAAGTTCAAGCACTGTGTTTGTTAAATAAGAGAGGGGAGCTACTGACCTTCCCTTATTTAGATAAAACAATTTTAAAAAGAAGAGGGTTTCTCTCCCCTCATATGACATATCCCTTCACAGTCTCCCCTCTAATATTGGTTTTTTTTTTAGAGAGGGAGATGAGAGAGAAATTTTAATATTCTAATATTAACCTTAATAAAATAAAAAAATTACACTCATATACTTATAACCTTCTGTAATTCTCAATACTTTTAATAAAAAAGATGAGAAACTCTCTCCGAACTCGCAAATGATCACTTACCTAATACATATTTATATGCTAATAAAAAAAACTATAAAAATTCAATTATTACTATTATAGAAGGGAAAAATAGTTAATTTATTATTTACTTATCACCCAAGTTAAACAAGATATTATCAAGATTCTTCCATTCCTCTCTCCCTTTGATGATTAAATAATAAAAATATTACTACCATCGTTACTAGTTTATTTTTTCAGAGAACCCTAAAAACCTTAATTATATTAATTTAAAGCATTTAAATTCTCTTGTTTTCCTTCAAACTATACTATCTCAGTTATAAAGTGATTTAAAATATAATGATACAATTCAAATGGTATGCTTAAATTACTTACTTACCTTTATTTATCTCAGAAAAAAAGTCACTAATTCTTACCGTGAAATAAAATTTAAAAAATATTATTATATTACGAAAGATATTATTATAAAATTAATTAAAAATAAAAAATATATATTCATAAATAAAAAATTAGTATAATTATAAAATATGTTAATCTAATTTTAAATTAAAATATATTATAATAAAAAAATTTATAATATATTATGGTAATTAAAAATACTTTATCTATTCCTATTTATAAGACCCTTTTGAAGAATCCTAAGAAAGTTATTTACATTACTTAATAATATCATATGTTGTGTTTTATTGCATTATATAGTAGTTCATAAGTCAAACAACATAATTTAAAAAAAACAATAAACTTTAATATCTTAGAGTAATGCAATTATCTTTCTTAAGATTCTTCAAAAAGGTCTTAAAGATAGGAATGGAGGGAGTATGTTATTTTTATTAGTTTTGAAATGAAAATATTTTTATAATTAAAGATATATTTTTATATAATTAAATTAAAATTGAAACAGGTTATTATAAATAGAAAATATTATTATAGTTAAGAAATATATTTATTATTAAATTAATTGAAAAAGTATATATTATTATGGATAAAAAATAATTAATTTCATGTTTTAAATATATTATAATATTAATTATAAATAAAAGTATTATTACAACCAAATAAAAAATATGTTGAAATATGTTAGGCCTTTTTCTTTCCTAAACTACAGGAGGGACCATTAAAAACACCTTAACTCATTTTTCCTCCAACTAAACTAAAAAAGATAAGTTCTTTCCTTCTATCACCTTTGAACCAAATAGACCCTTACCATGGATAGGGAGAAAATTAAGAGAAAGAAAATTATAAGAGAAAATTTTTAAAAATAATAAATTTTTTTATCATTTATATAAAATTTTAAGCCTAATATATATTTTCTCACTACTTTTTCTCTAGCTCAAACACAACCTTAGACTCAAAGCCTTGTGGCAGGAAACACTAACAGGACACTCGTACCACTTGACATTTAATTTACAAAGGCGAAGGATATTTTGAGAGGGAATGTTAGATTACCTTGATCTGAAAGTCTACTGGGTTAACGACGGCTTTATAATGAGAGTGAAGTGTGTGTTTAAAAGAGGGGTTGAGGGTAAGGGAGTGATCAAGCCATAAGGCAGTGGAGCAACGCATACGAGGGCCGCCGGGAGCGCTATCGGCGAGGATGACGTCAGAGAGGAGAGAGGCGGTGTGATTGAGATGATCGACGGACTCAGCGTTGAAGAAGTCGAGAATCCAGTGGAGGGTGGAATCGGAGGAGCCGGCGGCAAGGAAGCTAAGCAGGAGTTGGAAGGAGGAGGGTGAAACCGCCCTGAACTGGTCATATTTAGTGTCGGTAAGTAGAAAGTCTCCCAACATGCTCGATTTGTCGAATGCGCTGAGAATTTCAATGCCTTTGGAGCCATACACCGATCTGTTGGACTTGGAGGAGAAGGAAAGGACACTTCTTTTCAACCATGGAGTGATCCTGCTGGGACGAAGGAGACTTTGCAGCATGATGCAGATGCAAAAGTAAAACCCTGCTGCAAAAATTACTGTTACTATTCCCACCAAATTCAGCCAAGATCTTTTATGACCAGAAAAAAAACTGGTTTGTGTGTGTATGTGTGTAATGATGTGGGATGACAGGGCTACATTAGGACAACCGTACTGTGCAATCTATTTTGTTGATGCAAAACCTATGGAGCCAAAATCAGGACATTGGGCTTTTAGATGGAGCCTTGTTTGAAGAGCTTCAAGATGATATCATATCTCACAGAGGAGTTTAAGAGGGCCAATGTAGAATAAGGTGCGAGGAGGAAGGAAATAATTCTGAAGTTAAGCGCTTAGGCTGTAGAGGCAATTTGGATAGTAGGCCATTTCTTCGGAAGAATTGTAAAGGTCCTGCCGTGGCCCTTAACATTCCTCATTGTTGACTCATGAGATTGATTTTCCTTTCCCCTCATTTGTTTTAATTATATAGTTTTTTTTTTTTTTATAAAAGATCAAATAACATTCATATAAAACGTTAATACAAAAGATGTAGCATGGCCATTTATAGAACATGGACCAAGCTACTAAGGTGGTGAAGAGAGGGATGAGAATAAAGGAGAAACATGAGAACATTGCATCCCAAGAAAATAACCCTAAACCTGAAACCTGCCATAGCAAGAGGAAGAAGGCTTAAGGTAACAAAAAACCTCTCCAGATACATGATATGCATGACAAGAGGAAGGCCAAAAAAGGAGGACTATGAGACATGGCCCAGAGACACGCCACAACACAGCAAGAACGTGAATGAACCTAATCCTTGCTAAAGGACGTCTACACCTATAAATAAGGTGTTTGAAAGGAAGGAAGCACATAGTGCAACAAGTGTTGGATATTATGCTCTAATGGCAAAACATTGTACTTATAATATTTTGATGTTCTATTAATTTCTCCAATTTTAATTATCATTACATTTACATGTTTATTATGATAATTATATCCATGGAAAAATTATAAAGTTTGTTCTAAATGTCCTTGGTAAGTTGTCTGTGCGGGAGCAGAGATGAAATAAGACCAGTATGACTTTGATAAAGTATAGAGATATGAGTCAAAGTCTT
>JBAGKO010214562.1:0-12948 GCA_037177275.1 Acacia concinna
AACTTTTCCAGAGCCTCTTTATCTCGCATATACTTTTGTCAATGACTTTTGTTATCATCAAAACAAGGGTTCCAACACCATTTTTATTCTTTATATTCCATATGTTCTCATATGAAACTTATTCTTCTCACTTCCACAGGTTCCTAGAACTTATTATCTCTCTCTAAAACATCTAACTACAAAACTCTCTTAAGGGTACCATCTTTTTCCATTTATACCCAGTGGAATTCAACTGTTCCAAAAATCATGACCCGGCCTACCACTACATAATTTATCATTTTCAATCCCTTTTTGGACTCAAAATATACAAATTCAATCTCATTTCCCTGAACCCACAATGATCCAAAATTGAGATATATTTTGCTAAAATTGCCATTTTCTATCCTAATTCTTTCAAACTTGTGTCCACACCTTTACCCTACACAGTTTTCTATTTTAAACATATTGGATACATCAAACAACCCAAATTCCAGCTCTAACACCTCAAAATGAGGCCTGACCAAAACTAGACAGCATTTCACAAAAATTGGATTTCAAGTTCCATTCATCAAAACACCCTTCCTATACCCTAATTCACTTGTTTAAATTGTTAGATCCTATGTTTTGATGATTACTAAACTTAGTAATATTTGTAAAATAAGGTTTTCTTGATGATAAACTAAAGGGAAATTAGTTAAGTAGGTATACTTGAGTAATATCCATTTAGTATAAAAGGAGGAAAATGTTTTTGAACTGAGTTAGAAACCTTGCTAGTTTTCCAGCCTCGAGGGTGAGGTTGACCCTCGAGGGTAAGGAGCCAGAACCTTGAGGGAGAGGTCCAACCTTAAGGAAACTAGCTTCTTGTCATAACAACTAGGTTTGGTTCCAACCTTGCAGTGAGTGCAAGGCTGGACCAAAATCTTACTGTTGACATTTTGTGATCCTACCCTCGAGGGTTAGTGTTCAACCTCGAGGACACAGGTCCTTGCAGGACTAGAGCACAACTTTGCTATGTTAATGCAAGGCTACATGGAATCCCTCCTTTATGCTCTCTGGAAATTTTAGTCGTTACTTGACATTCATGGGGTCACTACGTGAGCTTCATAACCTCACGACATGATTCTTCTACGTCACAACCAAGATCTCACTTGTTTAGCATGAACTCTCGGGTCACTTTAGTCATGACATGAATATCCTAAAGTCGCGACCTAAACTTCACAACCTTGCTTGTGAAGCTAGGCTAGAATGGAACCTGGCAATGCAATTCAAAACCTGGCAAGGGAACGTGACCTTGAGGTAGGACCCTGACCTCGAGGAAACAAAGATGTTTGGCAACCTTGCAAGGCAAATAAGAAACCTATCTGTGTATTCTCATAACCTTGTAAGGGTGAGCAACCTCGAGGGTACTCTATGACCTCGATGGTGGTAAGTATATTTTCACATGCTCTGATTTGAATAACACGAAACCTCAAGGATTGATTCCTAACCTCAAGGGAACAAGCAAACATTGTTCTAAACTTTTCAATGATCAACCTTGAATACATTTTCTAACCTCAAGGTTCCTACACTATGATTGCTTGTGACCTCAAGGTTAAGTCTCAACCTCAAGGAAATGTTAACCTATAATATTCTCAAAGAAACGTTTCTCAAACCTTTCATATGTAAACTTGTGACAAAATCCTCGAGTCTATTGACTTTACTAAACTACCTCGAGGATAACATTTAACCTCAAGGAAATTTCAAATGTCAGTTTTCTAGAAAAATAAAGCATCGTAGCGTAAAACTTCCAATCATTCAAACATTCATTATGTTGATACCCACTTGATTCTAATCTTTACTAATGATCTACTTAGTATCTAAGAACAGGTTATGAATCATTCGGAGAATGTTAAAGCACAAATCAACTAAAGTGAAGATTGTGTCAGAAGTATTAAATGCACCTTACCTAATATGGCTAAAGTCTTCGTCTTCCTTCCGTCAACAACCTCAATGGATATATTTATGACCAAGAAGGAATGTTCTTCAACAAATACTGACCAGAAGAATGATGGAATGTCAACGGCTACAAACCGAAGTCCAATGGATAGATCAACGGATACAAATCCTCAGACTATAAATATGAGACTCTTAATGACTCCAACAACTAACGAATGTGCTATTATTTTGAGTCATAAATTCTTGTGTCTGTTGCATTCAATTCATCATTAATTCTAGTGTGAACTTCAGTGTTTATAATTCAACTCTTTTGAGAGAGTATTAATTGCTATCAACAATACACTTGTGAGAAACTCAAGGTTGGGATACCTTGAGTAAGGGACTTGGATTGTATCTTGTAAGGGGGAGAAAATCTTAAAGAGTCAATCGAGTCTATACTGAGGCGCCAAGAGCCCAGTTTAATCTTGTGAAAGAGTGGAACTCAGTGGTTACTGAGAACTAGACGTAGGTCGTGAGTTTAACCGAACAAGTATAAGCCTTTGAGTTCTTGAGTTTCAAAGAAATTTTTAAACATCCAATTCACCACCCTCTTGGGTGATTTTCTTGCTCTTACATCACCAACTATCTCCTACTAACTTTGGAAAAATAAAGGATTTAACCCATCAAAACCAAGTGCTTTAAGCTCCCTCATACTGAAGATTGCTTGTTTCACTTCCAACGTACCACTAAAGTTCACAGAATCAATGTATTCCTGATCATGCGTATATAACTTCATAAAAAATGCAGACCCTGACACCTTCAAGATTTCCTTATCATAGCACCACTCACCATCTTCACCTTTTAAAGCCTCAATAATCTTCATTTTCTTCCTGCATTTAGTTATCATATGGAAATATTTAGTATATTTATCACCATTTGTATACCAATTACAACGAGAACTAAACACTTCTCAAGTTCTTCCCACACTTTTTTTCTTTCCCTCTTCCTCCACAAATCACCAACAAACTCCACATGTAATTTCTCCAAACGCCTAAGTAAATGACGTTTACGATTGTTAATATCCCTAAAAACTTCTTTATTCCATACAGCAAGCTCTTCCTTAAAATTTCTCACATTCTCTTCCCAATGCCTACCATACCTCCATGAATTCTTTATAGTAGAAGAGAAACCTTCATGAGTCACCCACGGCGCAAAAAATCAAAAAGCCTTTTCTGGCCTCTTAGTAGAATAACTCCCTTGTAATTTCAACAATAAAGGGCAATAATCAGACTATATTTGAGGCAAATGAATAACAATAGCTTCTGAAAAATTTTCTAACCAATTCTTATTAGCAACCACACGATCCAGTCTACTTCAACAACTACCTCTACTCCATGTAAAATTAAGACCCTGAAATTCCACTTCCTTCATCACATGATCATCCATCCATTTTTGAAAATACTTATGTAGTCTTATATTCACTTGGGCTTGCGTTTTTCGCTCACCTATCTTCAAAATAGCATTGAAATCACCCTATACACACCACTTCCCCCCAACTCCAGCAATGATATTACACAATTGGGCCCACAAGTCTCTTCTTTGAACAAAATTAGGATGACCATAGACAACTGTAAGGAACCATTCATCAACCTTACCTTACCTTCCTTAACACAACCATGGAGTAATTGTGTTGTCTTCTTTTTAACCATGAAGTTAAAATTAGCATCCCAAAAACACCAAACTCCGCCGCTATAACCCACTGTCTCAACTACTTGAAAACACTCAAATCCAACTCTTCTCGCTAATCTTTACACCTCCTCTCCTTTTCTTCTTAGTTCAAGAATGGCCAAAAAACATATATTATATTTTTTCTTTAAATCTAACAAAAGACGACCAAATGCTTTACCCCCAGAGGCTCGGGAGTTCCAAAACATAATATTACCAATCATTAAAAAATAATATTGATAAAATAGACCACAACTCCCAAAAACAAAATATTTTAAAAAATCTTGCATTTTATTAGCCAGCTCAACATAACTTACCTACTCTAAAAGAGAATTCGGGTGGATTGCAAAATCTTGACACGTATTAGCACCTAGATCCAAAGGATTATTCACGACCAACAGGTCTATGGGGTCACCAACAAGAATATTCTTCTTTGGGTTCTTCTCATGACCTTGCATACTCTTACGGCTCTCTTTATTAATATCTTTGGCTTTAAATATCCCTGTATTTTGTTTTATGTCAGTTTTAGCTCCCTTACCACTTCCTATATCTACACTTATATTTTTCTTCACACGTAAAAGATGGTCCATATTAGCGCTCGCACTAGTTCCTTCTTTCTTCTTGCCATCAACCATCTTTTTATTTTTCTCCAATGCAAGCCCATTCTCTGCTCCAACAGTCTTCAGCCCAATAATTATACCCTTCCTCATCACACAGCTCTCTTCTTTTTTTTTCCAGTTGCACATGTGTCTTTGCATCACCATAATTAATAGCATTACCTTCCTTTTCCAAATCATCATATTTACTCCCATATTTTTTGACACAAATTCCTCCACCATTAGCGCCCCAAATCGCGATTTCCTTTCTCCCATAGATTGATTGTTCCATGATTCATGCAAGCCACCCCTTAACTTCCTGATCAAGTTCTCCGATCGGCGATACCGCCGTGGTCTCTGCACTACCATCCAATCATACAAACCAACACCATCACCCGTCTCCTTGCCATGCACTGTCAAAGTTGTTTTTTCTTCTATCAGCAGCACCAACGTTATTGCAATTTCTGTATTACCATCACCATGAGTAGCCGATTGATTCTGAATTGGTTTATGAGGGTAATTATCCTTATCATATCCATAGCGCCCACATCTCATATAGATCAAATGGATACCCTCATATTGCACTCTCTAAACATTTCCATTAATGAGTATAAAAGGATGAAGGGGCATGCTGATATCAAGTTCGACACACAAACGTGCAAACTGCCCTTGCTTCCTTTTAACTATGTTCATATCAACCTTAATAACTTTACCAATCTATGAGCCCAATACATAAAGAATACCATTATCATAGTAATCTAGAGATAATTCTTCCAGCCAAATCCAAGTAACCACCTTCATGATTTTTTCCTCCCTTGGTGCAAAATCTGGCTTCCATAGTTGCACAGATAGATAGTGATAAAAAAATTAACCAAGGTCCTACAGTTAAAGCTAATTCATAATTACTAGCATTCATAAATTGCACTATAAAGAATCCCATCCCTATATCAATCACATCGATGTCACCTTGCCATGCCCATAACTACTGAACCTTCATCTCGAGATACTTCAAATCCACCATTCGTCCCAACAATTTAATGATCAAGGCATTGCTCCATCACTTGGCTAATTGTTCTTTCTCTTGCTGTGATATAATCACATTAGGACCCAAATCAGTCATCTGAACAAATATACGCTCCTTCCATCTCTCTCCACTCCACCAATCCTCCTCCGCTTCCTCCGACTCTCAACCTTGATTCACAGCATCTTTAAAAGACTTCCATCTTTTGTCAAATGATCCCTTCTCTATCATACTCTTCATTCCTTTCAGTCTATTGTCTCCTACATTTTTCTCCAACTCCTGATCCTCCATTCCCATCCAATCTTCCACTCGAGTCGTCAATGTCTATGTGTTCAAAAATGAAGGCCCTATCATCACGAATCTTCTTACAGCTATGCATAAGCGTATCTGTCTCCTTCGACGATGGCGCCAGAGGCATTCTCTCTCTCGAACGCTCTCTCTCTCTCTCTCTCTCTCTCTCTCTCTCCATGAACAACTTAGCAAAGTGTTATATCTTACTTTAGTATTTGATACCTTGATCTCTTCTCTCACGTTCGCTCATCTCTCTAAAACTTATTACTTCTTTACCATTATTAATACCGTACATTAAACTTATACTAAATCTTTATGAAACTATAAGATCAAAGACTAGCAATTTGATTAAACTTTAAGGATGAACAATAGTATAAATTCTTTTTAATTATTTAAAACAATGGTCATTCAACCTCACAAATATCTGTAGTCTTTTTTTTCAAAACAAAGATTTTTTATTTGAATTAAAACCATAGAGATTACAATTTTAAATTATTAAGATTATTTGATTATGCTATATGAAATCAAAGTTGAAGAACTAAATTTTTAACTAATCAAAACTAAAAATAATTAATGGGAGATGAATGTCTTTATCTATCTCTCTCCATTTCCTTTTCATTTAATGTATCCATCATTAGATAAATTTCTTGTTTGAGATTTAATACTATATGATAATATTATTATATCATTAAATATAATAAAAAGTTGTCATAGCAAATAGAATGAATCTTAACTATGAAAATATGATCTGTTTAACAAAAAATAAAATTGATATGATCCTGTGTGTGTGGAGAGAAAATGGGAATCAATAGAGACGTTTCTCTCCACTTACTTCCTCTCCACTTAATATTTCAACCATTAAATCATAATTTAATGGATGAGATCTAATACTATGTAATAACATTATAATTGTATATTTGTATTTTATTTAATATTATTATATTATTTTATACAGAGCTTTAAATATAATCCATTAAAACATTATCTAAAGGCTAAGTAATAAATGAAGAAGAAATGGAGAGAAGATTAAGTAGAAACACTCCTTTGTCCCTTACTTTCCCAAAATTAAGTTACATCAATTTCACATTGATGAACATTGAAGTGAATGAGTGCTTAATATATTGATTTTTAGAAATTAATTAAGACCATAAACATCTAATTAATTACAAACATGTATTTTCTCCAAATTTTATTTCCAATAAAAATTCACATCAGAATAATTGTTAGATTTTTGAAGAAATTAAACAATTTTTGTTGTCTTATAAGAGATGTTTTCTTTTTGGTTATTCTTCTATTGATGTTTGGCGTGAAGGGAGGGAAAATAAAAATCAATCAGTTTAATTTAAAGAATTTTAATAAGTGAGTTTATAAAAGGGTTAAGGTGCTAAAATAGCTATGAAATTTGATCAGAAGTGCAAAAATAACTATAAACTATTTTTGGGTGCAAAAGTAACCATAAACTTTAGAAAAAGGTGTAAACCGTTAAAGTACTATTCAAAACCGTTAACTGTAAGATCAAGATATTTTTTTCTCCCTAGATAAGGAATTCAGGATAAGTAAAGGGGCTAGAATCAGTAGAGGAAAAATTCTAAATATTCTAGGAGGCTCTCAAAAAAATTTCAGAATTTTTTGCCACCTAGAACTCCCAAATTCTGATAAAACATTTTCAGAGAAAAAATTCTAAAATTGTTATAAGAGCCTCCTAGAATATTTAGAATTTTTCTTCTATTGATTATGGCCCTTTACTCACCCTAAATTCTTCATTTAGGGAGCTAAAAATATCAAGATGTTACAGTTAACGGTTTTGAATAGTACTTTAATGGTTTTGAATAGTAATTTCACGGTTTTGAACATTACTTTGACAGTTTTGCACATTTTTCTAAAGTTCATTGTTACTTTTGCACCCAAAAATAGTTTTTGGTTATTTTTACACTTCTGAGCAAACTTCATGGCTATTTTAGCACCTTAACCCTTTATAAAATTTTAATAAATAGAAAATATATCATAAAAAAGTATAAAAAATAATTAAAAAATTTTAACCTCACTTAGTCACTTCTCTAATTTTTTAAAATTCAACATGTAAAAATTTTCTTTCCCTTTCCCTCCCTTCCAAATCCCTCATACCAAACAAGCCCGAATCATATGCCAAGAGGGAAATGGAGGGGAGAGAAAATTTTTTATGGGTTAGATTTTAAAGAATTGGAGGTATAGGATTATAAAGTTTTAATGAATACAAAATTGAAAATAAAAAAGTAAAAAAAACTAATTAAAAACTTTTAACCCCACATCTCTAATTTTTTTAAATCTAAGTCAAAAAAAAGTTTCCCTCGCTTCCCTTTCCCTCCAAAACTTTCATACCAAAAAAGCCCTAAATAATCTAGAAGAGGTCATACTTCAAGGTATGTCTTCAAAAAACTTAGAGGAAATTCTAGATTAACATGAGCCGCTTATTTTGAAATAGTCAATTTTTTTTTCATTTTTTCTCTCTTCAAATAGTGTGTTTTGTTTGATTGAATTATTGTAAAATTTGAAAATCAAATTAAAAAACATTAAGCTAATTAAATTGAATAAACATGTTAAGGGAACAATAGTTGAAGACAATTTTTAATAGGTAAATGCCCCTTAAAAAACATTAAAAAGTTCAAAAAATAAAAAGATGTTTTGAATATTCATAATACAAAAGATGTGTTAGGGCATGATTTGTCATTTTCAAAACGAGCATGTCCTCCCGTGCTTTGCATAGGGAGATTGTCCTTAAACGTCCAACCCTGATTTCCAAATTCTACTGTGAGATCATGGGAGAGACCAACTATTTCACCTGGTGCAACATGTAATCACTGTATGACTTTTGACAGACAATGTTGGAATGCATTATTCCATGTAACTTGCGTACCCCACGCACGTGTCAGCACATTAAGGCCCTGTTTGGATTACCACTTTTTCTCCTTATTTAGCATTACTTTTAAAAGTAAAGTAGCTTATAATTTTTTGGGTATTTGGGTGAAGACCGTAAGTTGAAGTTGATGATGCTAAAAGTAGCATCAATAATTGAAGCCAAATTTCTGAGCTTGTGGGGAGACAGTGAAGGGGACAGAGAAAGAGAATTGAAGCTGTTGATGCTTATTTGGTTGAATTTTCTACAAAATCGGTATATCAACTATCTCAAAAAATTTCAAATTGACTATCATTAATCTTCAAATAATTCATGGGTACTCCCTAATTTTTCTTATACATTATTTCCATATTTATCCTTGGTTGGGCCATAAATTACAACTATACCATTATATTTTTAAAATTTGGAATTCTGGACAGAATTTTCACCCAACTTTGAAAGTTCATATCTAAGTGTACAAATATCTAATTGAGGTGATTCCAAAGCTCAAATATCCCTTATTAAGTCTAGTTTTAGGAAACAATACTTTCTTTATTCAATTGGAATCAGAAAATTACTAGTAATTTCATTTTTGAACACTGCTCCAGAAACTGGCGAATTTCATTAGGCAAACATCAAAAATTCATATATCTTAACATATACCTCCAAATCATGCAAATGACATATCAAATTAAAGCTTGACATGTACAGTTTTAGACTAGAAAGTTTCATAATTTTTTAACATCATTTGCCTAGGATAAACTAATGTACAATAAGACTGCTGACAGTCTCATTCCAAAAATTAGCCAAAACTTAGGGAATTTTGTGAATAAAAATTTGAGATGTTACACATCTCTTACTTATTATTAAAAAAATCATTTAAAAATTTCATCATAACTCACTTTTCTACTTACCATCCAAACATGTTTCATAAAAAAAAGTCATTTCTGCAAAGTCATATCCAAACACAACAATTTTTTATAAGTCACTTTTTTTTGAAGCTCCTTTTAATAAGCCCATCAAAAATAAATAAATCACTTAAAATAAGCTACATCAAAATGGACCCCAAATCACAGCCACAACACAACACCTGTAGTCTCAACACGTTTACATCGTTTTCACTTTCATTATAAATTTTACTTGAATGCATTTAGTAACTATGATTTTCTAACTAGACAATAGGTGTCAAATAATAGTATACATGTTGTGGAATGGAAAGCCGAACTCACTTTTTGAACCAGAATTAAATATCCTTGGATTAACCTTAAATTCTGAAGGCTTTGGGTGAGCTAGTTAGGAAGCTTATATAAAAGCTAAATAACCAAATGTATACATTCAAGAGATAAAGTAAGAGGACGGTGCTATCAGTGTTAACATGGTATGAGATGACAAATGCTTTGTTTGGTTGTAAATGAAAGGGAATGTGAAAAACATATGGCTAAAATTGATATGGTAATATATCTATATGGTGAATGGTGTTCTAAACGGGCATTGATGTGTATGGTAAGGTTAGGATTAAGCTAGTGACACATTTTCATGCCAGCTCAAATGAAGCTTTGCCGCGGACGTTTGGTGTGTAGACAACAACTTGGTTGAGGCAGCTTACACTATAGCCAATACTTAAGGATGCGAAGCAGAGTAGGTCTAAGAATGACAGAAGGTATAACATACCCATGGACGCCAAACATACTAATGAGTAACCCTTGAACTTGGTTGAATCAAGCATGATATGTGAGATAGCAGGACAAAACCAACAATGCAATGAATGCTCTTAGTCCAACATGGAACCTAAACATGAAGTAAAGTAATCATGATTCAGTGTTCACGAGTTTGTTAAGCAATTCAACGGTAAGGATGTAACAAGGATGGACATTGGTGAAAGGCATGTCTGAGGAAGACAGCAAGGAGTACAAACCTATGAACGAGAATAGTACTGATAGATGACCCATGCATAGGAAAACATGAACGCAGTGTATGTGGCATGGAATTAAGAAACATAGCAATCAATTAATAAGGTTTGAAGTGCATGAAACCTGAACATACAGCAGACTAAGCATGGTTTAGTGTTCTAAACTTTATGTTGTGGCTAGAGGCTAGGGATGTAACAGGAATGCCAAGCGGATCAACGCATGTATGGGGAAAGCAAAGGTAAGGAAGCTGGCTGTACTAATTACTAACCAAGGCATGGTGGAAGAAAAGTTGCTTTTAGTGGGGATAGCAGGAT
This sequence comes from Acacia concinna, assembly GCA_037177275.1. Taxonomy (NCBI): domain Eukaryota; kingdom Viridiplantae; phylum Streptophyta; class Magnoliopsida; order Fabales; family Fabaceae; genus Acacia; species Acacia concinna. The sequence continues at coordinate 10,623 of JBAGKO010214562.1, forward strand.
ATAAGATAAATTACTGACCAAGGCATGGTGGAAGAAAAGTTGCTTTATGTTGTAGCTAGAGGCTAGGGTTGTCCTTTGCTTTTACTTGAGGCATTTGTTACTAACCAAGCATGGATTCTAAAGTTTGATTGGAAAAAGATATCAAAAAAGTTATAGGGTAAACTTTTGACATGTACTCTAATGATTTTGATTTTTTACCCACTTTGTGTAAAATTCAAATTTAACATTTCAATTTCTCAGGTCAGTTACCTCATTTTATTTTGAGAATGAATAAAATCATTTTTGGAAATAGAAATTTATAACATTTTAACTTCTTTCACTTTTATTTTCAAATATAAAAATGCAAGTTCATAAAATTGTTGAGAATACTTTTCCATTTCTTTTACTTTTTGCAAACATTTTAAGGGAATGATGATAGGAAATACACCATTCCAATTACTTTATATTTTAGTTCCTTTCATTTAGGGATTGATTGCTTCCTACATTGTCTTCCGTTTCTGTATATGATTTTCTCATGTAAATCTAAATATTATATCTACAGTTCTCATTATGAGTAATTAATGAATTATTTTTGTATGAATAAGATATCCATGGCCATGGAGATATTTCTATTGTCTACTCATGATATAATCTTTGTTTTTTACAATTTGGCATTGATGATGTGTTCCATGTAAGAATGTTTAGTGATATTGAGTGTTGATGATGTGTTACTATTAATGCTTTAGTTTAGAAATTTTAACTTTGGTTTCTAAACTCACTACCCTAAAGCTCCATCATAAGATTTGGAATATGCATTTACAACTCTCTAATTGCATTTGCATTTGGATCATATCTTCAATAGAATAAGGTTAAAGTAGTCAATATATTCATATTATTCTGATGCATTCTTAGTCAACAACCTTATAAAAAGTTGGGTGTTGGTACTAGCTACCAGCACCCTATAAGCTAAAATGGTACAAAAGATCTACAGGCCGGGAATGAAAATTATTTACATTGGTCATTTGGTCTTACCTTTCTCATACCTACTCCCACAGCCTAATCAATTGTGTATGCAAAGGCTGGTGACTAAGGTAAAATGCTAACCTTTCTCCATAATTTTTTCATGGCAGTTGATTATCAATTTAACATGATACATTGCATGGAAGACCCTTAATCTCTTGATGGATGTATATTTTCTCTTACTCACACTAGAAACCTTGAAGCCCACTGTAGTGTTAGATCCTATGCTTTGATGATTACCAAACTTAGGTTGATTTTTTTTGTAAAAAGAAGTTTTAATATTGAAAAGTTAAAGGGAAATCACTTAAGGAAGTGTACTTGAGTGATATCCACTTAGTACAACCAAAGGAAAATGATTTTGAACTAAGATAGAAACCTTGCTGATTTTCCAGCCTTAAGGATGTGGTTGATCCTCGAGGGTGACTTGTAATTTTACAAGAGCCAGGTTTCTGACCACCCTTGTTGCAACGGCCAGGTTTTTAGGAAAAAACCTTGTAGGTTGGCCAAGTGGTGTCCCAACCTCAAGGACAATGGGTAGCCTCGAGGAAACAAACCCTAAGCCACAACAGCTAGGTTTGGCTACAACCTTGCTGAGATGCAAGGCTAAAAGCAAAACCTTACTGTTGTCAAATTATCATTCCACCCTCGAGGGTGAACATCCAACCTCGAGGAGATGGACCCTGGCAAGGCTATGTGGGTAACCTGACAGGTTTGTGCAAGTCTAATTCTTTAACCTTCACTTAATGGTACCTTATGTCAATTTTAGTCGTGACCTTGCTTTTCCTTAAGTCGCGACCTGAACTCCATTTTTCAAGTTGCTCTCAGCTTTTATTGCAGTCACGACATGAGTTTTTTGAAAGTTGCGACATGGACATCTCAACCTTGCCTGTGAAGCCAAATTAAGAAGGAACCTAGCTATGCATTGTGAAACCTGGCAGGGTGAGTGACCTCGAGAAAGGCCCTTGTTCTCGAGGAAACGAAGATGCCAAAGAACCTATCCAGGCTGAAGGGAAACCTAGCCAGGTTGAAGAGAAACCTGGGCAGGTAAGCACCCTCGAGGAAGGACTTTGTCTTCAAGGAAACGATGGCAACTGGCAACCTTGCAAGGCTACCAAGGAACCTGGCTGTGTATTCTCAGAACATGGCAAAGGTAAGGATCCTCGAGGGTACTTTTGTTCCTCAAGGATGGTAAGTATATTTTCACATGCTCTGGATTTTTAAAACACGAATCCTCAAGGTTATGTTTCAACCTTAAGGAAATATCATATAACAGTTTTCCAGAAAAACAGAGCATCATAGCGTAACACTTTTAATCATTCATATACTT
>JBAGKO010214588.1:0-12946 GCA_037177275.1 Acacia concinna
TACCATTTGAATTTTCAAAACCCAAAAAGGTTTGTTAACATTTCAAAAAGACACCAAGGTACCATGGACCAAATTGGATTTTTTTTTTTAAATTTTTCTGAAGTGAAAATTGATATAGAAACTAGCGAATTCTATTACTCTTATGGGTAATCACATTACTCTTATAGTGAAAAAAATCCCCTCTCTCCTTTATTTTCCAAATTTGCTGAAGTGAAAAGTGATCCAGAAACTCACGAATTCCATTACTTTTATGGGTAATCATACTACTCTTATAGGGAAAATCCTTTCTCTCCTATGTCACTATGCATCAGTCAGTGTCAGTGATAGATGAATAGTGATAGAGGGAGAGAGAAAAACAGATATCAGAAAATTATAGTGAAATCATTAATCTTATAGCGAAATCTTGTTATTGTTCACATCTGAAAATTTGAAAAACTTAATTTAGTCCATGTCTTTTTGAAATGTTAACAAACATTTTTGGGTTTTGTAAATTCATGTGGTGTTTAAATGGAATTCTCCCTATATTTTTTAATATTTTCTAAAAAATGATCAAAGATACATAGTAACTGACAAGGGATATTAATATGGGAAAATTCTATATAAAGATGATTGATTTATCCAAATTTTAATTTAGGTCACTAAACTTAATTATCAAAACAATAAGTTCAAAACATAAAGCTTTCTCAATTAATTATTTAGGAAGGACTACAAAATTGTTATTTTTTTGCAAATTTTATAATATCGTTGTGCATCTATATATTTTTATTATCATTGTTTTTCATCTACCATATCATATTATTTTTAGAAATTACTAAAACTAATTTTTAAAAATAATGAAAATTATGTTTTTTCATTACTAATTATAGTTAGGGTTAAAGTGTAAATTTATCAACTAACTATTTTTCTGTGGGCACCTAACACAACTTAATATTTTCATATGCAAAAGTAGACACAATCAACTTAATTGGGAGAAGATATAGCAATATCATTAACTTAAGTTAACTTTTGCTATTTTTTACGTTCTGAGTCTCACTAGTCTTTTCACTATCATTTAATTTAATAAATTTTTAGAACTTTAGTTAGTTTTTGCTTTGTAGGTCTCACTATTCTTTTCACTATATGTATTATTCTAATATATTTTTAAAAGGATTCAAGTGTGGTAGATATGTTATTAGTTTTAATGATGTTAAATATAAATGCCGCGTATTAAAAGTAAAAAATTTGTATAATGTATTTATTGTTTTATATTGATTAACTAGCATATTTAATATGAAATATATTATAGATTAGTAAAGATAAAGAAGATAATATCAAGTTGCAGTTTGGAAGATAATCGAGAGAAAGAATAAGAAGATAAGATTGAAAAGAGAGAAAGAAGTTATCAAGTAAAGAGAAGAATGAAGATGTCAAAGATGACGATGAGTCTTGAAAAGAAGGAAGTTCTTATTGAGCTAAATTATGGAGAATAATCATAAAGAAGAAGAGAAAAGATTTGAAGAAACAAGAAATTGATAGATGTAATGGGCAAATCAATATTCAAGTTCTTAGATATGGTATTGGAGGTTGTTATGATCAAATGGTAAATAGAATGTCCCAAATTGAAGCTAAAATAACTATATAGGAGGAGAAGCAAGTGAAACCTCAAGGTTTGGAGAGAGAAACCTCGTGATAGACATCTTAAAAGCAAAACCTCAAGGTTAGAGGCAAACCTCGAGGTTTGGAGAATGTTTGAAGAATGTTGATACATTCTGTTTTCGGTCAGCAAAACAAAGGCTTAGTATTTTAGCTATATCTTTCCAACCAGAGATCCGATTGAGATAAAATTTGTTTCATATGAACCTAGACTTAAAATTTGACGCATGAACATCAAGAAAATGGTAAAAAAAATCATATGAAAGAGATATGTTTATCTAAAGTTGGTGCTCGATTTGCTTCAGATCATCCAAATAAGGTTCAATGTTTATATCATATCTCTTAAACTACAACTCTAATCGAGATGATTATTCTTGGGTATGACAATAGACTCCAAAAGCTTCCAAGAAATTCAAGATCAACCCAAACAAAGATCATATGAGAGAACTCTGGATTTACGAAACAGACATTGGGGTATAAAGACTGTTCCAAAATAGTAGCTATTGTTTGGCTCATAACTTATGGAATACAATGAATTTAAAGCTGATTATTTTTAGACTGGAAAGAGGACTCAAAGAGCTTTCTAGGGATAGGCAATTTGCTAGGTTTAGAGCTACGATGGTAAGATAACTTAAGATATCAATAGACAGGGTTGTCAGAAACCTCGCTGGGAAGCAAGGTTTCACAGGAAACTTTAAGGTTTGCTTGAAACCTCACCCAATAACAAGGTTTTGCCAAAACCTCATTGTTGAAAAAAGTTTTGGCCAATACCTTTCCGACAAAGCTAAGGTTAGGCGAACCTCAAGGTTTGACTAAACCTTACTGATTCAGCAAGTTTTCATTAAAACTTTACAGTTATAATTAATGCTTTGCTAGCCAAGAGAAAGTTTAGCAAACCTTGAGGTTTGGCCAAAACTCACTGGTACAACAAGTTTCCCTCCAAAACTCGTAGTTATAATATGAAACCTTAATGGTGGCACGAAATGTTAGCAAACCTGAAGGTCTGACTAACCTTGCTAACATAGCATGCTTTCTATCAAAACTCTCAGTTATAATCAAAACCTTGTTGGCTATTATAGCAATTTTTTTTCCAAAACTCTCTGTTATAATTCAAACATTGTTGTTGGGACAAGTTTTGATAAAACATCATGTTTAGGCAAATTTGAAACAAACCTCAAGGTTTGCTCCAAATCTCAAGGTCTCAGTAAGTACTCTCTTGACCAAATCTTGTGATGCTCTAATTGTTTTGATAAAGCTCGATACCTCAAGTTAATATTTAAAACCTCAAGGTTTCTTATTATTTTTTGAAGTGATTATCAAACTAAAACCTTGAGTCGACCTACAAATGTTAATGTTACATATTTATGTAAAAACCTTGAGTATTGATTTCAAAACTCTATTTGTTAAAGAGAAATCTCAAGTATGCCGAAAGAAGTCACATATTTCAAATTACCTTGAGATTATTCTAAAACCTCAAGGTTTGTTGGAATTATTACAAACTAGAAAACAGAGCATCGTACCGTAATTTTTGATTCAATTATATATCTATGATTATTGATACCCACTAACTCTAATCACTTCTACAAGTTATTACATGTGTTTAAGAACATATTAGAAGTTTCAAAGATGGGATCAAAACACACAATGACAAAAAGCAAAAATTGGGTTGGAACTCCAACGGCTATATTTCAATAAGAAAAAAAATTTCTCAAGAGCCTAACAAATATTTCATCATCTTCAGTGGTCATCAAATCCACACCAACTATAAAAGGAGAAACATTCAAGATAAGCAAGGTGACAAAAAGAGAGACTGAGCATGCCTACTGTCAAAATGCTAACTTCAACATCTAGCTCATTCACTCTCTGTTTCCAAGTGATTATATAATATACTGTAGAGAGAGGTTTTTATTTGCACTTCAGTGTTCATTATTCACTTATGAGAGAGAAGTCTAATTGTAATCTCTTATAATCAAAGATGGATCATTACGGGGTGTAAGGGGGAGTAATTCTGACAAAGTTGTAAAGGCTTCACAAGTGCCTGGCTAAACTTGTGAGATTGTAAAGTACTCGGTTGAAACTTGAGGAAGATAGTAGATTGAAAATCTTAGGAGGAGCCTGGGGACTGGACGTAGGTTAATGAAGGACCAAACCAGTATAAATCTCTGTTTATAAATTATCTTCCCTTATCTCTTATATTTCAAGCATACTTTACTTGATTAATTTAGTATTTGCTTGTGAATCATTATTCTGACATCTACTATATTCACTAAGATGCAAAAAGGTTTTTAAAGTTAATAAGTTTTTATCTAACACCCAATTCACCCCCTCTTAGGTGATAGCCAGTTCTAACAAAGTCCAAATTTACCAATGGACTATTTTTCTATTGGCACCCAACACAATTATTTTTCATACAAATATTTACAAAGATGAATATGAGAAATTACATAAGAGCATTTATATTAATGCTCTTACTTTTTTTTAATTAGAGCATTTACAAGATAAATATGGGCATTTACAAGATAAATAAAAGGCTTTAAAAGAATATATAGAGTTGAAAAATTTTGGTTATTCACATATTTGTCTTTTAAATGCCTAGATTTATTTTTCTACTAATAAAACTTAATTTTATTTTGACTTAATAGCGTACAGTATAATTTTTTTAACTAGCTAGATTCTTTTACATTCTTTTATTTGTCTTATAAATGACCATATTTGTTTTGCAAATGCTCTTATGAAACAAAATAAAGTAAGGGCATTAATATAAATGCCCATGTTTGCCTTGTTAATACTCTTAAAAAAATAATTGTGTTGGGTGTCTATAAAAAAATTGTTCATTGTTAAATTTGCCTATTAACTCTTCTAAAAATATATTGAAATAACAGATAGTGGGAATATTAGTGAGACCCATAGTGCATAAATTAACAGAAGTTAAGCCTCCTTAATGATGTTGTTATATCTGTTCACAAATAAATTATTTATGTCTACTTTTACACCTGAAAATAGTTAATTGTGTTGGGTGCTTATAGGAGAATAACTTGTTGATAAATTTGCACCTTAACCCTTTATAGTTAATAGGATGAACTCCTTTAAGAAATAAAGGAAAAATTTCAAATAGAGATAAACTGAGCAATTTAGTAGTTGAAGATAGTCTTATTTCTTAGGTTAAAAATTTTGTGCCCTAAGGATAACTACTTCAAATTAATATAAAAAGTTGCCGTTAAGAATACTAGAGGTTGTAGTCTTAAATAAACGATCTTTTCCACATTTTAAATTAAGCTATTTAATATGTTTTTTTTGTTTAAACTAACAATAATTACTTCAAATTTTAAAATTATAACTCATTTTACTTGTTTATTTATTATTTTTTGTGAGTACTTTCTAAAGAATTAATTGATAGAAAAAAATAATAGGGTCATGTTTTCAATTTTTTCTGTTTTAATAACTAAAGGATATTGATGTAATTTGACCCAAATTTTAAATTCCTAATTATGACGTGTGATCTTATATATAATTTGTTAAGTTTAGTGATCAAAATTAAAATTTCTGTAATTTAACTGTTTTTATATGAGATTTTCCCTATTAATATTATTATTGTAATAATATATAGTAATATAGATGATTATAATTGTTAAATTTTGAAATTGTTTATCACTTTATCTTTAAGTTCATAAATTTCATAACCTTTTTTTTTGGAAGGTTATGGATGTGTTTGGAATAAAGATTATAAAAGTGACTTTTAGAAAAGTAAGATTGAGTAATTTGATTGGTGTTTGGATTAAATATTGCAAAAGTTATTTATAATTTACTTGTATAAAAGTAAAACTTGTTTGATTGAAATTTTCAAAAGTAACTTTTAATGGAAAATGACTGAAAATTGTAAGAGAAAAATGAAAAATAACTTTTTAGAAAAGTAAAAAAAGTTAAAAAACATATAATTAATAACATGATTAAATGATTTTTTAGGATTCTCTAAAAGATTCAACAAGGTCTTATAATTAGAATCAGAAAGCGTATATATTACAAGTAAATATATTATGATATTTAAACTACCTCCAGTCCTAATTATAAAACCCAATCATATTTTTTTAGGGAAGTAAAGGGAGCAAAATAGGTTAACCTAATTATATCATATGTTATGTTTTATCATATTATATATTAGTTCATAAGTTAAATAAAATAGTTTTAAAAAATAAATTTTAATACTTTAAAATAAGATAATTAGCTTTCTTATAATTCTTTAAAACACCAACTGACTTTTATAATTAGGATTGGAAAAAGCACATTATAACCGATTTTTTTTTAAAAAAATAAACAGTGCATCGTTGCCCAAATTAGACACGTAAGCACCAAATTGGTGCTTCTGCCAAATCGTGTGATTTGGCTTATTGGTGGTCCAAGCATGTGATTTTTGTTTTGAAATCACACGATATGAACAATGAATCGTACAATTTGCCTTGTGAAACAATGATCCAAACAAGCCCTATGTATTATAAACTATTTACAAAAAGAACAAAACACAACCAACTAAGCCTAGGTATTGATAATTCCTTCAAGTTCCTTGGCTTTAGTGGCAAGGGAGACCAGTATTAATTTACATACTAAATTATGAGGATGGTTAAGGTATAAATCTGCCTTTGAAGTATTCAGAAGTCTTAATACAGTCCTGTAAGTTTTCTTTTTGTCTCAATGTCACCCAAAAAAATATAAAAGTGTAGCAATGCTGCCTATTCCATTAATAATGTTAAATTTGACCAATATCTTTGACTTAATTTCCCACTTGGCACCTAATATTCCAGCTTATTGCTACCTCATCATTGCCCTTTGACCATTCTTCTTCCTTACCACCATATTTGATTCACTGATACCCTCACTACACCACTCCTTTCGACGTTAGCAACAATTTTCTCCTTCTGTGAATCGAACTCATATGTTGGAACCAATCAATCACAAAAGTAATTTGGAAGTCACAAATTTGAAGATATTATCGATCTAGCTGAATTTGAGATTCCTGTAATACGTTAGAGGCGATGGGGGCAAGAGCTCGAAGCTACTTGTGAAACTTCTTTACCTCATTTCCCTTTGCTTCATCCCAAACACTGATTTCACAGTGACCACAACACCATTTTGTCATTGTTAGCTAACACCACTGAGCTCAAGCCACTCCTGCTTAACCCCTCGTACCCATGTCTTTTGACGTGAACTTGACAAACTCATAGAACCCAGTATATGCTTTCACATAATTTATAGTTGAAGCTAGCTCTGACATGCTACTCACCGCAGGATCAAGTCACCTAATCCCATAATCCAACAATGGATAGGAAGAGAGATCCTCCACTAATTCAAATTTGGGCAAGAACCACTTGTTTGGGTTCAGGTTGGATACTCGATAAGGGTTGTTGTAGCTTATGTATCACAACACAATGTTGCCGTAGAGGAGAATTTTGGCGAGCGTGACTCTATTATTGAGGAGAGAGAAAGGAAAGCCAATGGCTTGGTGCCATGTGTGAGGCTTGTGTGAAATGCAGTTTCTGCATTCTTTGTTTCAACAACAATTGTATGAATTGCTAAGCCATAGGAAGCATACATGAGGTTTTGATGTAAAGGTCAGACTTGGCTATAATGGGCATGCCAAAGCCCCACGAGAAGCGGCACGTAGTGTTGATTATTACTGCTTGATTTTCTCATGGTTGCCGATGAGTAAGAAAATGGTGGTAGGTGGCAGCAGTTAATACAGAAAGCTACCTGGTTGCCTATACTTAGCTAGTCGAATGTGTGCTCTTGTATTCCATTCGGTGGTTTTTTTTCCCGATTCGCTAGGGCGTGGCATTTAGTTACAATTAGTAAATGAAGGGGAAGGGACTAGAAGTCCTTTAGCATGTAATACGAAAAAGGATACTTGGCCTACACCTTACCCTCTTACTATGGTCACTATGTATTCTATTTATTCCTCTATTCATAGGTATTTCATACATTATCCAACTCTTAACTTAGTAGAAAGCAGCAAGGAAAGCAGCAGTTATTAAGGAAACAATAACTCTTAGGCAAGGAGTAGCCTCTTTTGAGATGCGAATCATAGCTATCAGTTCAATCATTAGCTAAAGGGTGAAGTTAAAAAAGATAGACTAACGGCAATGAAAAGAAGGAGAAGATACTGAGTGTGCAAATTCTTTTTCTTTTAGTTTTGCCACTTGGATAATGATTATTTTAATGGGGAGGTGACACATGAATCATATAAGTCAAACAAGTTTTGTAACAGTCAAATTTAACAATGTCAACAAACAGGGACAACATTGCTACATTTTTATACTTTTGGAGCGATATTAAGACAAAAAAAAAACTTTCAGGATTATATTGAGACTTCATGATAGATATGCACCTCAACCTTAATGGCTTGTTTGGTATGAGGGATTTGGAGGGAGGGGAGGGGAGGTGAGGGAAAATTTTTATAAGTTAAATTTTAAAAAATTAAAGAAGTGGAGTTAAAAGTTTTAAATTATTTTTTTATACTCTTTTATATTACATTTTCTCTTTGTTAAAATTTTATAACCCCACTTCTTTAATTTCTTTCAATTCAACTCCTAAAATTTTTATTTTCCCTCCCTTCATACCAAACAGCCCCTAAGAATATTCTGGCTAAAGAGAGACTTGCAAAAACATTAGCTTTGTTCCTAAATATTTTCCCAGTGCTTCCATATCAGGATACCAAATAGAAGCCACCAAGCAATGAGTGTCTGCCTTCTTTAGGTTCACATTCTTTTTGAGCCAATCTTTAATCTTGTGCTAAGGTTTGAATAGAGAGAGAAGTGAAACAAAAATAAGGTGGAGGGAGCATTTTGAATGAAAACTTTCAAAAACATTAAAAAAATTTACCTGATATGGAGGCACTGGGAAAATATTTAGGTAGATGCAATTTCATATCCTTTTTATTAGGGGCTAAGGTAGATTTTTATTTCAAAATATTTCAATTTCACTTTGAAATTTTTTTAGGGTAGTGTCACTCAAAAGTTTCTAAATCCTAGCAATTTTGCCTTGCTCTTTGCTAAGTTAATTTGAACGGTTAGTTGACCAAATTATATGCTTAGTTAATAGTTCAAAAGTTGCTCTATAAGTTTTCACTTAAGAGCTATGTTGCTTTGAAGTTTCCAAATCATACCAATTTCTCCTTGATTGTTATTTTAGTTAAATATACCCATTAGTTAGGAAAATATGATTATCTAGCAAGTTCATGTGTATCTATTTCATTTTTTCTAAGTTGGATTTATAAATAAGGATTTTTCTTAAAAAAAATTGCACCCATTTGAATGAATGGAGAAAATCAAAGAGGTGAAAACATCTAGTATGATAAAAATAATATGAAAGAGGTATGTCTTTATCTTGACGCAGTAGTAGGGGTACGACAAGGAAGGGTTATCAATCTTGTTCTCAATAATCTTGAACAGTGTGTCTTGAATTTGATAGTTGAATCTTTTTTATTACTCTCCGGTGAATGTGAGCTCCTCCTTCATCTACGGCTTCTTTAATGTCGTTTGTGCTACTAGCTTAATATATTTAATCAATTAAGAGTCAAATTTAACCTTTATAATCATTATAACGACATTGCTACAATTTAAAAACTTTCAGATAAATATTATATGAAAAAAATTGGGGGCAATAATGCTTCTAAGTGAAAACTTCTCAATTAAATAAAATGATGTGGATGATATGTGAGCTGGTCAGCTTAGTAAATTACTAATGACCAAACTTAATTTAGATAACAGTCAAGGCAAAATTATTACGATTTAGAAACTTTTGAGGTGATATTGCTTCAAAAAATCTTTTGGGATAAAATTTACATTTTTTTACAACTTACGGGTATATGTAATTTTTTTTTCATGTAGGTTTAGAGTTAGGTGATGATATAAAAAATAGGACATATGACAAAGTGCATTAGAGAATCTGACGTAATGGTGGCAAGGAATTTGGCTAATTTAGTGAGACTAAGGGTCTGTTTGGTTGAAGGAGAGGGATGAGAGGAGAGGAAAAATGAGTCCCTCTCCTCATTTAGTTTGAAATTTTGTAGGGGAGGGGAGCAAACATTTGTTTCTCTCTCTATTCCCTCCCTTTATTTTGGATCCCTCTAAATTAGGATGTTTTTGGAGGGGAGTCAAATATCTTGACTAATTTACCCCCATCAAGCTTTTAATGTTCCCATCAATGCCATCAATTATAAAATAAAAAATAAATAAATGACATGGACCTTCTTCCTTACAGGTTCAGAGTCTCATGAAACAGTTTTTTCTCTTATCTCTAATGACTTTTTGGCTTCCTTAATCTGCATGTAGATTTCTTGCTTCTCTTAGTAGTTGGCATCTCTAGATTTCATATTCCTTGCTTCTCTCAGTAGTTGGCATCTCTGTATTTCAAATTCGATGCAAAACTCATAGGATCATCCAAAGATGGCTTTGTCTGATCATCTTGTGTGGGGTCTTAACATCTGTGTGTGGTTTATTGTCTATTTGTGCTTTTTTATTCTAAAAGAAAAAGGGCTCTAAAGAATAAACCATACTTGATTTTCCCAATTTTTTTTACCAAAGGGAAACAAAGGTTTCAAATTTTAAAATACTTAAAAGGTTAGATACTTAGTTGACTTGTTTTCTATATCTTTAGGTTCTCATATGTATTTAAAAAAGAAGTGTTCTTACTAACAAATTAAGAGTAGTTTCTTAAAAATCACTTGAGTCTTATTTCTTAATGAATCAATAGAAGGGAAATTAATAGTGTTTCCTGAATGTAGATAATGTGCAACACTTCACCCCTTGAATGGTGGTGCTTGTTTATAGTTCCCTCATGCTCATTTTTTATATCAAGATAAGACTAAAGCAGCTATATAAAGAAATATTCTTTTTCCAAATTTTGAAAAGACATCATACTATAAGGAGTTGATAGAGCTAATGGAGATGAAGAGGAAGTGGGATCTCGCTTGTCTCCTTTATTATTCCTATTTGTTGCCATTCTTTGATTTTAAACTGTGTTGTTTCATTAAAAAAAGAAATCTGAGCCGCTTATTTGTAGCAATTGTATCAACGGTGATGACAAACAACTAATAGAAACTACGTCGTTTTATATATTTCATCCCACCCGTCCAATTTCTAAATCAATCTGAGACATCCATACAATATCATATTAAGGTGCTTTTCTCCACAGTCCACAACATTCTCACCCATCTCTGTTCTTCTTCCCCAATAATGTCCAGACACGCGGGAAAGGTCGAAAGAGCTAGTGGGGGAAATTTTGGAGAAGAGGAACAACAAGGCAGCTTATCTGAGTACTAGATAACAAATATTGATGAGTAAATAATTGTCTCTATTCAAATATCTAAAATTTTCTTAATATTCATATTTAGTTTTTGTATTAATGATTTTGATAATCTCTAAAGTTGAAGATACTGAATGTTATGTTTTTGATATGTGTGTGTGTTCCTATTTATAAATAATATATGTTTTGTATTGTTTGGTTTATAAGTTTTTTTAATGTCTTTCGTAAAATGTAAGTTTTGTTTTACATGTTTTTCTTTTTAATGTCTTTGTGTTGTGTTGGAATCTAAAGCTGCAATTCAAACAAAAGCATATAAAACAAAACTTATATTTATATAAAGGGGAAAAAAGTTGTCACAAATGTTTGGGAATGTTTAGGAATATAAAACAAAAAACTTGTATTTGTACACCCTGGTGGCAGCGTAGATTTTTTTAAAAAAAATATTTGGTACCCATGAGTTTGTATTTATATTTGGTATATATTTTTAAATTTTTCTACAGGATGGATATAAATTTAATTCCTAGACTGGATCTTGAATTTAAGGATATAGAAGAAGCATGTGAATTCTGAAGTTCATATGGTAAAAGAACTGGTTTTGGTGTTCAAAAATAGAGCTTCAATAAGAGTAAAAAAGATAAATCAAAATACTCCTTTTATTTATATGTTTGTTCTAAAGAAGGGGTGAGAACACCAGACATTAGTGATGTGAAAACAAGAAAGCCTAGAGATGAGACAAGAACAAGCTACAAAGCTAGAATGAAAATTAAATTAGTAGAAGGGAAATAAAAAATAAATGTAGTTATCCTATATCATAATCATCCTCTTCAGCCTCCTGAAGCTATTCATCTATTTCCATCATTTTAAGGATTAACACCAGCTCAACAATATGAATTAGAAAATGCTGAAAGGGCTAGGATTAGTTAAAAATTAGCATTCAATTTGCAAAGAGAATATACAGGAGGTCGAACCAATTTGAGATATACAAGAGGTGATCCAAAGAATTGTCTGAATTCAAGAAGGCAACAAGCTATGAAATATGGTGAAGCCAGATGTATATTTTAGTATTTTGAGCAACAATTAGCAGACAATCCATCTTTTTTTCATGCTCACCAAACAGACTCAGAGGAGCAGGTGACAAATATATTCTAGACCGATGCACACATGTTGATTGACTATGGTTGCTTTGGAGAAGTAATTTCACTTGATACAACTTATTGCACAAATCGTGACCCTAGACCTCTTACAATTTTCTCTAGCTTCAACCATTATAAAGGAGGGGTGATATTTGGAGTGGCATTGTTATATGATAAAAATGTTGAGATTTTCAAATGGCTCTTTGAGACTTTTTTGCATGCACACAAAAATGTATGACTACAAACCATTTTTGTTGATCGGGATGCTACTATGTCACGAGCATTGCAAAAAATGATGCTAGATGTAAAGCATGCCCTATGCACCTAACATATTTCAAAAAAATGCAATGAAGCGCATTCCTTACTCAATGGTTAGTGGTTTTAACCACTACATATCATTGTTGGGATGAAGCCAAGTTTGAAGAAGCTTGGTAGGAATTATTGTCAAAGCAAAATATGACAGAAAATTCATGGTTGATGTATATGTATCAAATCAAAGAGAAATGGGCAATATGCTATATGAAAAACTCAAGGATACTTGGCATGAGAAGCACACAAATTAGTGAAAGTGTCAATACATCTGTCAAAAGTTGTACGCGTGTTAAACTATATATCAATAAATTCCTGCGACAATTTGAACAAGTTTTAGAGGATAAGTGCTATAAAGAATTGAAGGCTTATTTTGATGTACTAGACAAGTTGCCAATGTTGATATTGAAAAGTTCAAGTATGCTTTGTCAGCTTTTCAATGTCTATACTCGACCAATTTTTGACTTATTCCAACTTCAATGTAATCTTCGTGATGCTATATGTATAAAAGATAGGAAAGAAAGAAAGATCACAAATGATGAAGAGGATAGTGACATTGTGTTTGATTATGTGATTAC